>ML289519.1:0-60575 GCA_005239495.1 Nicotiana undulata
TGCCTCGGCCCAGAAATTCTTTGCAATTCCACTGTCTATGAGCATTGTTCGTGCCATGTCCTCTAAGGTTCTATTCTTTCATTCTACCACCCCGTTTTGCTGAGGAGTCCTTGGGGCTGAGAAGTTGTGTGTAATTCCATTTTCAACACAAAACTCATCAAACTTAGCATTGTCAAACTCCGTTCCATGATCTGATCTGATGCAAGCTACCTTTAGATTCATTTTCACTTGAATTCTTTTAACAAAGGCAACAAATACTTCAAATGTCTCGTCTTTTGATCGAAGAAATAACGTCCAAGTGAATCTGGAAAAATCATCCACAATCACAAAGATGTATTTCTTTCCTCCCCTGCTTACAACTCTCATTGGTCCACACAATCCCATGTGTAAGAGTTCAAGTGGTCTGGAAGTGCTGACCTCCTTTTTTGGCTTAAAGGAGGATCTTACATGCTTTCCTCTTGCACAATCGTCACACACACTGTGGTCCTTGAATTTTGATGTTGGCAGACCAAGCACCAGGTCCCTCTTTATTAATTTGTTCAAAAGAGAGAAACTGGCATGTCCCAATCTTCTATGCCAAAGCTCAGCATCATTTTCAACAGCCTTGAGACAATTCATCTCACCTTCCTCCAGAGATTTGAAGTCAGTGACGTAGATGTTCTTGTACCTCCTTGCAATCAATATCACCTCTCCAATTGTCAGATTTGTAACAGTACATGCTTTTGACAAAAATTCCACCTTATTTCCCTTGTCACAGATTTGTGAGACACTCAAGAGACTGTACTTCAAACCATCCACATAGTAAACATTCTCAATTGAGTGTTCCAAGGACTTTCCGACTCTTCCAACACCAAGAATATATCCCTTCTTTCCATTTCCAAAGGATACATCCCCTCCTTGCAGGGCCTTCAGTGAGAGGAAATCCATAGTATTTCCAGTCATGTGTTTGGAGCAACCGCTATCCATAATCCACTGCAGCCCACTTCCTCTCACTGAACCCTGCACATGAAAGTTAATGATTAGATTTAGGAACCCAAATAAGTTTGGGTCCCTTGTTATTTGAGAATGGGTGAATAAGAGCTCTTCTAGTCCATGCAGGCAGGATTTTTGGTTTTGTTGTGCTGGGACCAGGTCCCTTCTCAAGCTTCCTTCTCCCAGCAAATATTCTATTTCTCTTGATGAAGAGGTCCCTGGCTGGACAGCGTTCCTTAAAGTGTCCATTGTTCCCACAGTGGGTACAGAGCCAGTTGTCAGGGACATTAACATATTTGCTATGGGGATTATATGGGGTCTTCTCCTTTTGGAAGCCAACACCCTGCCTGCTCCCACAGTTGTTAAAGTACATGGTATTGACAATGTCTGAGGACCAGGTGCAGTTCAGGGATTTCTTTAAGTCAGACCTCACCCTACTTAATTCATCATGAATCTCTCTATTTTTATCTAACTCTCTACACAGACCCATTCTTGCTTCACTTAAGTCTTTTTCAAGTTCCACAATTTTTTCACTAGCTATTTCCTTTCCCTTTTCTATTCTTAACGAGCTAGATTCTTCTGGTTTGAGCTCCTGAATGGTTTCCTCTAGACATGAGATTTTATTTTGAAGGTCATTTCTTTCTTGTTCTATAGCATTGATTTGTTCATTTAGCTTAGACTTATCACTCCCTAGACGTTCATTTTCTTTTTCAAGCTTTGCTAGGTTACTTTTCAAATCCTCTACTGCCATAGACAATTCATCTCTAGTCTGTTCCATTTCCCCTAACTCACTGGCCAAGAGATCCTTGTCCTCCATTAAGATATAATATGTATCAATAAGAACATTAGACAGAGACAACAGTTTTTTAGGAGAGTAGGATCTCAGATTTCTCTGAACATCCCTGAAGTTTACCTCTTCTGTGTCACCTTCATCATCTTCTTCATCTGATTTCGCCATGAGTGCGAATAGTGAATCGTATTCCTTTGCCTTGCTACCAGCTGCCAGTATGGGCCTGTTTTCTGTTTCAGGTTCCTCATCTGATTCACTGGATGAATCTCCCCATGCGGCAAGTGCTTGTCTCACAACATTGTCAGCTGCACTCTTCCTGCTAAATCTTCTTTCCTGAAACTGGTTTCTTCTTGGTCCTTTGTCCATGTTGAATTTTTGTGCATCTTGTTTCAGTAATGGGCAATCTTTTATGAAGTGACCCGGCTTGCCACATTTATGACACAGATCATGACTCCTGGGCTTGCTGGAGCTGCCCTTTCTTGGTATTCCACCATTTCTTCTAACCATCTTTTGAAATCGTTTGGTGAGATATTCCATATCCTGATCTTCCTCACTTGACTCTTGTTTCTCAGCTTGAAGAACCAGGTTCTTTTCCTTTCTGGGCTCTTTTCTTTCACTGTCTTTTCTTCTTTTCATCTCATAGGTTTTCAGGTTCACTATTAGCTCATCCATTGTTAGAACCTGCAAATCCTTTGCCTCAGTAATGGCATTTAACTTGCTTTCCCACGAACTGGGCAGAACGCTCAGAATTGTTCGCACCAGTTTGTTTCTGGGAATGATCTCTCCTAGAGAGTGTAACTAATTGATTATGGAAGTGAACCTAGTATGCAAGTCTTGTATGTTTTCTTCTTCCTTCATCTTGAACAACTCATACTCGGTGGTGAGCATGTCTATCTTAGATTGCTTTACTTGCGTTGTTCCTTCATGGGCTGTTTGCAGGGCTTGCCAGATTTCTTTCGCAGTTTGACAAGCAGAGATTCTATTGTATTCATCCGGCCCTATTCCACATACTAGAATTTTCTTAGCACGATAGTTCTTTTCCACAGCTTTTCTATCGGCCTCATTGTAGTCTAGTCTTGTTTTAGGCACAAGCAGTCCAACCTCTCCTACCTTGTGCATGGGAACGTGAGGTCCATCACAGATGATGTCCCATAGCTCTGAGTCTTCAGCCATGATGAAGTCGTGCATGCGAGTCTTCCACCATCCATAGTATTGACCGTTGAACCTAGGAGGTCGATATGTAGATTGTTCTTCCTCAAAGTTTTGTGGAGCAGCCATTACAGATCCTTTCTTGGTGTTAACCGTTTAGAAAGAACCCGCTCTGATACGAATTGATAGTTTTAGGGGTCCACCAAACAGTAGAGGTACCAGGTCCTCTACCTGTTTCCACAGAGTTATAAACTAAAAGTGCGCAAGGAGACAAAAGGATTTTTACGTGGAAAAATCCCACTCAAGGGGACAAAAACCACGACCTACACTTGTAGGATTTCAACTTCACTACCTTGTAATCTAGACTATTACAAGCCACTTTGAAACTCTCTAGTTACTAAGACTTTGACTCATGACAACCTTTAGCCACAGTGAGATCAAGAGAATAAAAAGTAAAAAGAGATTCCTAACTAGTTGCTTCTACAAAAGCTAGTAGGGTACAATAAAAACAAAATACAAGAGTACAACTCAACTAAGGACATTATCAATACTTGATGAGCACGTTTTATAGGCCTTAGTGGAGTTGTCTTCTTGTTCTTGAAGCTCTTTAGTCTTTAATTCTTGAGAGCACTTAATGCTTGAATATTCTTTTTGGTCAAAAGCTCAAGTGAATAGGAAGAGTTTCTCTTGATGCAAGATATCATCTTGCATCCCATGTTCCAAGAAGAATGCCTAATACCTTAAGGATATAAGGTTCAACCACAAGGAAGTGACAATGCCTAATACCTTAAGGATATAAGATTCAACCATAAGGAAGTGACTCCTGCACTGCTTCCCTGAGGAGTGAGTAGTGACAACCAATCACTTGTCTGGCACAGTTTTCTAAAGCTGTCAAGTCGATGTGTTCCGGTATCTGTATGTCAGATGAGGGAGCAGGTCCCTTATCTGGTCTGTCCTCAGTTAGAGAGAGTGATCTGGAATTCCTGAGGATGTAGATTGCTTGTGATGCTGTATGTGCATTAGGTCCCTTACCTGATTCTTCACATAAAAGTTTGGTAAGTCATCAAAACAAAAATGCAACTCATCATGCTCTTATTCGCATTTGACAGTAGTGAACACTAAACTTTTAATTGTTGTAAACTATAAATTTTCAAGTTCAAAAATAAAAAAATAAAAAAAGAAAATTTTATTAATTACCTATGCGAATTACAATCTCAGAAATATCACAAAATATCCCTACCATTGTCTACTTTACACCATCCCATTCTAGACACAATTTCTACTATAAAGAACTCACATACTCATATAAGACTCTATTATTTATAACTCTAATACATAGAGTAGTCTTCAGTGAGTGCACTTGAGCCTCTATGTCCCTGCATTTGTTATGAAATATTCTTCCATTTCTTTCGATCTACACATCGTACATTATAGCAGCAAACCTACCTTTAAGTAGCTTGCCTCGTGCATTGTTACCCTTTGAGTTCTGCAACACCTATGGTTCTTCTCCATTTCATTCACTCCAAAATTTTCTTCCAAACACCTCTTACATAAGAACACTGAAAGAATAAGTGGTTAGCAGATTCATCAGCTACATTACATAACGCACATGTTGCATCCACATTCATACCCCCAACCCAATATCACTTCCTTTGTTATCAATCTGTATGTAGTGCAGTCCATAGAATGAATACTTGCTTGGGACATGAAACAATATGGTAGATCAGGTTTTTCCATGGAACGATGCTGACATCACCTCTTAAGCATCTATACATAGCAAAAATTTGAGATTTTCCTTGCTGAACAATCTGACTATGAACATTCATATCATGCATGCCCTTTCTCATATTAAATATTTTCCTAACCATCCAAAAGACATTTCCATTAGGTTAACATCATGTTTCTTTATATAATATGTGTGGATCCAGGCAATATGCAACTTCTTATTTTAACAAAGTGCCCAAAACAACTTATATAGAGCATCTTGGTCCCAGAGCCTCATATTTAATACATTGAGTCCACCTACACTCCTCGAGAAGCATAATTTTTCCCATGCCGCCAATGCCCTTTTAGAGATGCTAGCCTTGCCAGTCTACAAATAGCTTCTGTATATAGCCTCAACAAGCCTGATTATATTTTGAGGGAGTAATAATAGTTGTGTCCAATAAGCTTGAACACCAAACAATACCGCCCTTATGAGTTGGAGTCTACCGGCATAAGATAAGCTTCTAACATTCTTGCAGTGATTTACTCAACCAAGGGCTTACATTTAGGCAATGGTAAGCTTCTTGGTAGACAATGGTACACAAGATATTTAAAAGGAAGCTCTCCTAACTCATATCCTAGTAGATGCAAAATGGCTTGTTTGGTAGCTTCATCCACACCTCCAAAGTATACTTGGTTTTTTGGCATGTTAGCCTTTAATCCTGAAGCTGCTGAGAAGATATTAAATTTGTCCCTAAGAAGTTGAAAAGAAAGCACATCCCTCAAGTAAATAATAAGAGATCATCCGCAAAGCAAAAGGGTGTGATTTTCAGCTTTCCACATCTAGGATGAAAAATAAAAGCAGGATTTTCTGCCAATTAAGAGGACAATATATAAGGGGACATATGATCCCCTTGTCTTGGTCCTCTCTTAGCCTGCATAGTGTCTGTCAAGTGTCCATTGATCAAGAATGTATAGTTAACTGTAGTAATACATGTTATGATCCATGATATCATCATACTGGGAAATCCAAGTTCCATAAGTATGTGTCTAATGAAGTGTCACTCTACTGAATCATATATTTTTTTGTAAATTCACCTTGATCATACATCTAGGGGACAAAGTGTTTTCTGGTATAACCCTTGACCATATCATGACTTAAGATAATGTTATCAGATATCAACCTTCCAGGGATAAAAGCATATTGGCTAGGTCCTACCAGTATACTAATCACATTTTTCAATCTTTAGTAATCCCATTGGATATGATTTTATGCAATATCGAACAACATACAATTGGTCTAAAGTCTCTCACTGTTTCAGGGTGAGCTTTTTTTGGGATCAAGGTTACCACTGTATTGTTTATAGCCCTCAACATCCTATTCCCCTTAAAGTATTCATGTATTGCCAGAAAAATATCAACCGTTATGATGTTTCAAGTTGTCTTGAAAAAACATGCATTGAAGCCATCTTTTCCAGGGGTTTTGTTATCCTCTATTTCAAATAGAGCCTCTTTAATCTCAGTATCTTTGATATCTCATGATATTCAAATTCACACCAAGGATGGACTCAGTATCAGAACCCAAGAGATTGTTGTAGGATTGTAGGAAAGCTCTTTCAATATCTTTATGTTGTATAAGTAGGTTTCCATTATCATCTTTTAGTACACCTACATTGTTAACACCTGCCTTAGAGTTCATACAAGAAACAAAAGTGTTTATTATTGCCATCTCATTCAGCTATCCAGTGAGCCTTGGATTTCTGTTTTAGTATTTTCTCCGGAAGTGCTAGACATTTGTTCATATCCCTTAATATAGACTTTTCCAGCTCCAAAAGAGTGTTGTCGATTTGCACTTTAGGAGTGACCGGATGTGCTGCAGTTTATATCTAATTTCCATAACTCTGTTATCTATACTCACCATCTCCCCATGCATCAACTGCTTCAGAGGCTCCAAAGTTTCAACTTCTGCCACACCTGATACATATAGGACCCTGGAATAGTCTGACTCCATACTGAAGCTACTTCTGGTAGAAACTTGTCATGTTCAACTAATATATTGATAAATCTGAATGGCTTCCTACGATGGGGTTTAATAGCTATGAATTTTATGTGTATGGGTGAATGATCAGAGAAATGATTCTCTTTTTATTGAGCTGTAATGTTACAATATTCCAAAATTCACTCACTATTGCATAAAGCCCTATCAATTCTGCTTCATACATGTCCATTAGTCCAAGTAAATAACCAACCAGTAGCTTTCATATCCACAAGATTAAGAGAATTAATAGTTTGCTGGAAATATCTAGTTTTTGCCTCAACACTGGTTGTTCTCCAATTCTAGCATTCAACCTAATGGAGTATTAAAATCTCTTGCTAGGCACCAAGGTCTAGTTATGTTTTTGCCAATGCTTTGTAATGCAACCTATAGTGCTTTCGTTTCTTCAATAGTATTTTAGGCATATATCCCAGTAAATTCACAGGAAAACAAAGAGTACATATCCACAAAAAGACAATGTATGAACAAGCATTAGTTTCTATGATAGTAACATTAACATGGTTGTGCTGCCATAATATCCAGATTCTCCCATTATCTCCCCCAACATAATTATTAGTAAAGTCCATTAGATTGCTACTATAGCAATACTAGTAGCAAAGTTCCTCTCCTTTACCTTAGTTTCCAACAAACCAACAAACACAATATTAAAATTCTTAAGATATTTACACATCTCCCCTTGTTTGAAGGTCTTATTCATGCCCCTCATATTCCATACTATACAATTCATTGAGCAGGTATTTGAGTTCCTTCCTCATGAGGTATACCAGCTCCGAAGATCCCTGCAATTCTTCCATCAAGTGGTGAGTAAGTATTTTGCAACCTAATCGGAGACTTAATAGGCACCACAACTGTCTGCTGTACCACTACAATTACATATGATTTCTAAATACCACCTGGAGTTAAAGTAGATCCAGTAGCAGTCATCTCCCCTGTTAGTGGGCCTTGAATCGTCTTCCCTTGTAGCATAGGGAAATTGGAATCATTCTTTACCGAACTGCTTTCTGGAATGAGATTCTCCTGTTGCTTCTCATGCATCATAACAACTGCATGTAACACCCCTGTTTGGTGAGGTACACATGTTGCCCTATTTGTATCCCTTGTGGTCTCCATTGCATATTCACCCTGGCTTATGACCCTTATACTCGTCCTCTTGCTTTGGTATTCTTCCTATTCAAGCTATCTGGTACCTGCCCTTGCTGTTGAGTATTGACTCTCTTTGGTTCCTCAGGACAGACATGACCAAATTTCACACTTTTTTGCAGAACAAAGGCTTCCGATAGTACTCAACGTTCTGAGAAAACACCGTGCATGTTGGATCTGTGATGTCCAACTCCTCTGGCATGGGTTGAGTGACATCCATGTCAACTAGAACCTTAGCATAAGATAGAACTTGCAAGCTAATTTGAAGTATTATTATGTAATCAAAATATGAAATAAAAACCTTTGAAGTTTGATCCTTACATATTGGTCTTATTAAATTTTTTTATGTAGCCACTTAATTTCAATTTTCAAAATTTAAAATTCAATTTTCAAATTTAACACTTTAAAGTTTAATTTTATGTCTTGAAATACTTATTTTATTATTAAGAAATTTGCAAACACTTAAGCATCAGTTATATGGAACAAGAAAACATTATACACTAAAAAAACAGTCTGATTCGAACCAGATAGGCCCGAACCTAGATGGCCCCACTAGAATCCAAAATTACCCAGCCCACTAACCAACCAGCCTCACTAACTGGGCGTGCTATTTTTTTCCATGACCAGCCCGGTATAACTCGTCCGTTAAACACCCATAGTCGTAACAACAAACCTCTTATTATCTTCAAGCCGCAACAATTGCCTCCCACAACATTTTGGTCCGTTAATTTTTGGTACTTTTAAGAGAAAATTTTATTTTATATGTATCAATTTTTACAATATATAGTATTGCATTGTAATTGTTGTAGCAAGTAATCAACCTTATTTTTAAGTCGCTAATTTGTCACTCCCCGACCTCGAGGAGCGCAACCGAAGCTCAACAGAGTTGCCTCGGTCAAGTAATCCTGCACATTACCGTCTACCCAAATCACCCACAAATAAAGAGAAGAACGCACTTCATTAATTAGTCAGTAAGAAGTCATTTGAACAACACCGGTTCATTTCCATTAGTTACAGTCATTAACAAGTCTTCAAAATGGTACATTGTACAAACATAGTTAAAGTGGAACACATGATACAATTACAATATTTTTAGTTTAACTTTCCCAAAACAGATACCACCCGCACTGTGTCTACGGAGCCTCTAACAGAAATAAAAGGGTGCTATGACAGTGCCGGCAGTAAGGCCTCAGCTATACCTCAAAAAATTATGTACAAGGATAAGAGATACTGGACCCCGAAATGAAGTGGGGCTCACCAAGTCAGCTGAAGAGAGGGTGTGCTGCTATCACTGACCACTATCACCTGCTATGGAACCACCTTCATCCATTGAAGATGCTGCACCCCTGGCAAAAGGGACGTTAGTACATATGGATAGTACTCGAATGAAAATTAAACACTCTTTCAATAAAACAAGTAATAGTAAACGGAGAAAGAAACATAAAGTCAATAAGAGACTCAAACAGTAACGAGGTGTCAAGTTAGGGAAAAGTATATTTC
Organism: Nicotiana undulata; assembly: GCA_005239495.1. Taxonomy (NCBI): domain Eukaryota; kingdom Viridiplantae; phylum Streptophyta; class Magnoliopsida; order Solanales; family Solanaceae; genus Nicotiana; species Nicotiana undulata. The sequence continues at coordinate 9,312 of ML289519.1, forward strand.
GAGTAAGTTTCATTTATTTAAATTGGGAGATCTTAAGAACCGATACACCATCATATTTTAGCACGTATTCCGATCTCATCCCGACCGGCTAAGCCGTCTCGCCTAGACATACACTCACAATACCACCATGTGTGTGGCATGGCGTCCGATCTCAGCCCAATCGGCTAAGTCGTCTCACCATAATGCCGTGTAGGTGGACATTACATCACATCTTGCTAGCAATAATTTCATCCCATTCAAGGGGAAACATCCCAATACACCAATCTCATCCCATATAAGGGAAACAATCTCATCACATTAGCACGGGGATTTACCCCTCAATCATTCCTACACCGGTACATATAGTTTCGGGATTAGGTTGTTTCAACCTACCCTTCCTCGGTGGCTAGAAGATACTCCCAAAGCATTTATTATTAAAAAAAATATACCACTCTATCATATTCTTTTACATGTCATTCATTTTATTGGCATCGTTGTCCATAACGCAAAATGATCCTTGTCATATTGGCCGCACTTCATAATTCATGCCCGCTATTTTACTTTCAAACATTTACACGGATTGCCATTAACAAATATTTCTTTTCAAGACTTTAAGCACACAGTTGAGCAATTTAGGGTCTTAGGCACATGTGATTTCTTACGCAATTTGACATGATCATTTCCATTTTGGTTTGACTTGAAGTCACAACATTTTAACATATACTTATAGAACACGTCCCCCAAGAACAAAATAACATGATAGGAATATTCCGGAACACATTTTGAACATTTTCATATGAATACATCCTTCGACACCGAACTTACTCATAAAAATCAATTCATATTGGGCAACTCGAAACTTACAAGAACATCGTGGAAATTCAATTTTAAGAGGAAAGTTTAGCTAACATACCTCACTTGAGCTTCCTTAAACTCTAAAATGTTCCGAATTTCTTAGCAACTTCAATCTATTTTAGAAATGTAACAAATTTAACCAAAAAATTAGGGAGATACTCATGGTTCTAGCTCATTTGAGCATTTTTATCAAATACCATGTGTGCATTAAGGTTTCATGGCCCTTCCATGGAGGATTCTATCATCCCACAACCCATTCTTTACCATTTTAGCTCAACAATCTCCCTACATCCCTTGGTAACACATGCATGCAGAATAAACAACTCCCATACCCAAGAATTATTTTGAGGTTTAGGGTGTAGAATTTTACCTCTAGAATGAAGGCTAGTGAGTTTCCCTTGCTTGTCTTCCCGAATTTGAGCAAAAATTGAGGACAAATTAGTTGAGGAGTATTTATCACACTCTAGAGCACTTCCCCTCTCTCAAAATATAAGTTTGAACCTTCTAAAATGACCCCAATATTGTTTTACAAGACTAGTGGTGGGATTACAAAACCAGAAAAATGAAGCCCCGAACACTATGCGATCGCACAGTGCTTATGCAGCGCGGAATGGGCCGCAAAATGGCCCTCCGGAACTGGGCACCATTGCCTGGGTATGTGGCCGTATAGAGGCCCCCAGACCCGTTTCGCGGTCGCATAATGCACCGCAGAACTCCTTTCAGAAAAATCTCCATGATGGTTCTGTGATCCGTGTGCGGCCCCCGAAATCATTTTGCGGTTGCATAATTGGCCGCGAAATATTATCCAAAAGTTGCTCAGTTTACTGCTTCACTCTACGGCCCGCAGAGTGATTCTGCGGCCGCATAGTGGGCCGCTGAAATGCCTTTTTCTGCCAAGTATTTTCCTTCAACACATACGCCTATCTCGGCACCACGAAACCCCGGGTTTTATGTAAAATTTTACGGGGCCATACATAATTCTACCTATTGTGGACTGTTATCAGCTATAAATATCTTTTAGGTGATTGATAATGAATGTTTTTTTACATTACCAATATCACAGAAGTTAAATTTTCTGAAATTAATCAGTGAATTTATAATATATGTATAGGCTATATATAGTATGTGTATAACGGTGTATACGTGTCTAATTTATGTATATCGATTAGAAAAATAAACAGTAAATCTGATTGGCTATTTGTGGAAAGATCTCTTCTCTTATTCTTTTTTCATTTTTCATTCTGTGGTCAAGTCTCAATAGTTTACAAATGGGCTGGTTAACCCATGGGCCTTCATCATTTGAATGACAATTTTGCTATAATGCACGAAGTAAGTTGATATATGAGTCTAAGAAATACTTCTCTTATTAAGACATAAGGTCGATCATTTTATTATGTGAAGCCAAGATTTGTTAGGAGGTCTGAATAAGTTGTGTAGCTTTCTAAAAATGATTTTAAGTTCTATACACCTAAAGGTTGTCTTGTTCGCGCACTAGTTATGTAAGATAAACGACCAATTATTAGAATTTGAAGATTATCATTTATGTTAACCCTAACTTTTCCCAATATATTAAAGATGTCCTATATTCCCGTTTAATTTCATAAGATATATATATTTCCAAAAGATACACTAATTTAGTTATTTAAGTAGTAATTTAATCGTCGATGGCATGGGAGTCACATAGTCAGAGGTAGAGGGAGATTTCAATCAATGGATTTAACTAAATTAATTCTTTTCGACACGAAATATAAATTTATAAAGCGTCTCATACCCGTCTAAATTGAATTATACAAGATGAAACATATGATGGAACTACAGTTACTTAGGTTGTAACCAATTATTATAGTAATTTGGTCGCGAAAATACATAGTAGGACACAACTTTTTGATATAAGATTGTGACCAATTCAGTCCATATCTCCAATTGAGAGTCTAAATTTTCTTGCAAGGAAAATCCTAATAGAAAGTGCCTCTATTTATTTTGTAATTTTTTCACTTAACAAATATACAAGTGCAACAGATACATCATATACATCTGAATTTACTGATCCGACTAATCCAAGTATGCCAAAGAGTAAAGCGTTCCCTATCAAGAACTTTTCCTTCTCAGACTCGAACCTGAATCAATCGCGCCTTTGAAACCTTTTGTGACTCTGTAAATAATCCAACAAATTATCCACATAACGTTGTTGTACCTCCTTACCACAACAAGACTCTTTAATTTCTTTAACATTTTGGCTATAAATTTTTCCTTTTTCCTCAACCATTACCAACCTTAGTGATTCAGCCACACATTCTTTAGTAAATGATCCATCCAATTCATTTCTAAAAATTGGATATCCAAGTTTTTTCTCAACCAAGTAGCAACAAATCATCCCTTGATCGGCTAAAAAAGGCAATAATATCAACGGTTTCTTAAATTGTATTGCTTCTACTACTGAACTCCATCCAGAATGCGTCAAGAATCCACCTATTGATTCGTGATTCAGTATTTTTAATTGAGGTGCCCAACTCGTACATATAAATCCACGTCCTTTTGTTCTTTCTTCGAATTGTTCAGGTAACTCGATCACTTCTGAATCTGCACATCCACGTTGTTTTCTAAACACCCAAAAGTAAGGCAAGTTTGAAAGTTCTAAACCTAATGCTATGATTGTTAGTTCATCTTGGCTTGGCTTTGTCTCACTACCAAATGCAATATAAACTACTGAACCTGTTAGAATAATAGAGTAACAAAAATAAGAACAAAGAGATATTATCTGTATACTTTAAGAAAATATAGACAAGTATACGAGTCGTATACATACTGCAAATTATAGCCATTGAGTAGAGAAGACCTGAATTTATAAGGCCTTTTTTCAATTTTAGTCCGCGCCAGAAACTATTTACATTTGGTAACCGAAAAAAGCGTATAAAATTTGTATAGTTTTGTATATAACATATAGAATATATATATATATATATATATATATATACACACACAAAATATACAATAATTATATATTATTTTGGCTATTATTTCAAGAGCGGGTGCACAGTTTCATTTTCCCAATTTATAAAACTAAAAGAATGGTATTTAGAAAAGCCTTCTTATTTCATAAACAAACATGTCCAAGTTAAAACTTTAATTTATTTTTTCAATTCAAATTCAAGTTCTATATAAAATAGAAATATCAAGTCTTTTAATGGATAAATCCGTTCATCAGTTTTGCCTCTCGATGCTAGATAATTTCACTTCCCATTGTCCCAATTTATGGGATGTATTTTTTTTTTGTCCAAAATAAATAATATCTTTTTGTCTTTAGAAATAATATAACTTTAAAATTTTTAATTTATATTTAATGAGATGATTTATAATCACACAAATATCTATAATTTATTTTGAACCAAAAAAATTTAAAATGTTATTCTTTCTTAAATTTCATATTCAATCAAAGTTACATACATGAAAGGGATCTTCACACAAATACCGGTTGGATTCAGTGTTTACTATTCCTAATCGATATACATAGATTATACATTAACTATATAACATTACACATTCACACATATATTGAGAGTACCTTTTTGTTGCATATCTAGCCATGCTTTCATCTCTAGCCATGTTTCATTGTTATCTTCTTCTCCATCATCATAGCTAGTTGTGGGAAGCAAACCAATTGGAATAATTGGTTTCTCATAAATGTTTTCTATGACTTGTAACCACTGTCCTTCGAACTCGGAACAACTCCTTATCGCCACTGCATCAACGCCTTTCACGGTCACTGCAAGGCGATAAACATCGGAAACATTTCCTGTTGAAACAAAATTTTAAAATAAAAAATTAAATATCTTCTTTCAGACTCTATCATGTCAAATTATCAACATAAATTTTCTACTTTTCAAATGACGGTATAACACATAGTTACATTTTTTCCCTTCTAATTTAGTCCACCACTAAACTAAAAATTACCCCAAACTATCTACACATAAAACCTCATACATACTTTATGAGGCGCCTTAGATCTATTTACCGTGAAACCATAGTATTAACTTAGTATACCGCTTTAAATTTGGGTCAAACCTTTTACTATAACAAATAACATACAAATATTACTAATAATGCATATAATAATAAGTACATATGCAAATCTATAAATTCTACTGACTAGAGTTAAAATAGATCGGTACGTACTCATTCATCTTTAATCAGAAATCTCGGGTTCGAGTCTTAAGCATGGAGTCATTTTTATTATCGGGGGCTTTACCCTTACGTGATACTTCCCGGCACGAACCAAAATTTAGTCGGATCCTAATGCAGATACCAAAACATCGGATGTAAACGGAAAAAAAAGTCTATAAATTCAAGTAAAACGTTACCTCCATCTATGACCAAGTCATTGAACATACGTTGAATCTGATAAAAACTTGGCCTTACATTGGTTTCAAAAGTTACCCATTTAGGTTTCACTGTAAAATCTTGAGGGTTAACACGATCATCATCTCCATTTATAATACTAGAAGGAGATCCTCCCAAACTTAAGCAAGTTGCAGGAAAAATACTAAAATAAATAGTGGGAATTTGTAAATTTTTTGTAATTGGAACTAACCAATAAGAAGCAAAATCTTGAATTACAAAATCAGGGTAAAGAGTTGATAATAATTTAGGCATGGATTCTTGGAGTTTGTCAAAAGCAATTTTAAGGTACCTAACTTTATTATAAGGTAAATCACTTGTAGCTTCTGCATTATTAGGAAGATTTTCAACATGGGGTAATGAAAGAGTAATAAATTCTATTTGGGGTTTTAAATTTGGAGGCAAATTAGGGAGTCTTTGGATGTTTTTTGGAGTGGAAAAGAAGGAAATTTTGTGACCTTTTTCAGCCAAAAGTTTGGCTAGTTCTAGGTATGGTATCAGATGACCAAAAGCTAACCAAGGAAACATGAAAAAATGGAAGTTTTTGACATCCAACATGATCTAAGGATTTTGTGAGAGGTAGCTGTTGCTTCACATATCAAAGGAATTTGTTTGATTTTGTTGCATTACTGACAAAGTGGATTACAAGTTTGCACGATGTATGAGGTCACTGTGTCGGTTTAAGAAAATTTATAATATTCTTAGGCTTCAACTCAGGGAGGACACTCCTCCTCCCTAGAAATGTGTGTTTATCCAAAAAACGATACAGTTAAATTTATACGTGGTTTATAGACAAATTTGATCTCAAAATAATAAATAAATTAAATAAGAATACAAGACTTAACATTGAAATCGAGATAAGACAGCAAATAGCTTGGTTCCGGCAGTAGAACTTCCGAATGCACTAATAACGATATTAATAAGCAAGAAATAAAATGTTATTGAGCTTTTGAACAGTATATAGCATAAGTTTGTCACAAAATTCGTCCCCTTATAATGGTTGACGAAGTCCCTATTTATAGTGGCACCTAGCGAACAAGGTCCTAAGATTGCGCCCCTCTAAAATGATAATTATGGAGATTATTGAAGAATGTGTAACGACGGACTAAGAATGCCATATTTTATATAGCGGGCTATGTATTAAATACTGTGGGATATTCTTCATTGAATGATATCGGGTGACAAACACTCATTTGTCTTCATGAGCAACATCCGCTTCGGGGGCCTCCCTGTGCCAACCGAGACTGCTGCCTCCGGTCTTGACTTCCACCTCATGTCTCGCTTTTCACTTGTCTCTGGTTCCACGTGTAGCTTTATGATACGAACATTTAATATGGACCGGTTTTAGAGTGAAGGATTGGTAGACAGTCTAGAGTTTCGCCTTGTCTTACCAGTAGTAATAGTACTAGTCGGGTTCTTTCCTATTCCTAATCCCTTGTTTCTATACGGTATGTCAGTATTAGCAGTAGGATTGGCAGTATTCCTGTAGTTTCGTATCCCTAGATCTCTGTCATTATTCGTTATTATTTGCTTTCACTGTCTTATTACATTGTTGTTACTATTATTTCTCTATTGCTCCATTTTTAACGTTCTTGAGCCGAGAGTCTTTCGGAAACAACCTCTTTATCTTCGTAGGTATAGATAAAATCTGCATACACATTATGCTTCCCAAACCCCATTTTAACTGGATTATTATTGTAGTTATTGTTGTTGTATAATTGAAAAGTCTTATCAATGAAGTTTCTGTTTATTTGTAATGTAGGTATAGCTAGCATTTCATTCTCAAATTCTTACAGAAAAGGATTTTATACTATGAAATAATATAAAATTTTATTTTAAAAAATAATTATGAAAGTGACAGTTTGGATGCGATTAAAATGAGTTATCTAAAATTTAAAATTAAACTTGTTCTCTATTTAATTGAGGGTTTTACTTACAATTGGAATAACTTTTATACTACAATCATAAGATTATCAATCCCATATAAAAATATAAAATAAATAATTTTTATTCTAATCTTAGAGTTATAATCTTGAATGTAATTCCAGGATAATCTAATATGAACAGAACGATATATTTGGCACTAAATTTTTTTAGAGATAATTTTTTTGGTAATTAAAGAACTTTATGACCAAATAAATATTTACAGCTTACAAAAGAAAACCAAACTACAGATCTCCTCCGCTGGACATGAAGCCTCAGCATGAGATTTCTTCTCTACCCACATCTATTACAACCCTTGCTTAGCTTATACTGGATACCAATTCATATTACTTAGATAGGTATTCAGTTTTTTACAATTTTGAGCTCTTATATGAATTTCTTGAACTATCATTTTCACTATACTTTGTGCATTGATTTATTTATAGCTTGCCAAATATGGTCAACTGCTGCAGCCAAAACCATTATGTATATCTCTGCTCCTGCACTTTTCCCTGCTGCTTTCTTCTCTGCCCATTGAACTTCTTCCCGCCATTGTATCTACCTTCTCATGATCCCTTGCCAGGATAGTAACTTCTGCAATATCTCATTTGAAACTGCACAGTCGAAGAACAAGTGCTGTACTGTTTCATTGCTACTTTGGCACATTGTACACAAAGTTTCATCTATTAAGCTCCATTTTCTTAGTCTATCTTTAGTAGCTAACCTGTCTTGAATAGCTAGTCTTAGGATAAAGATCCATTTTGGCATTTCCTTATTGTTGCATACTAAGCATCTCCATGACACCTTTTGAAAACCCCCTTGTAGTATTTTGTACATTTCTCTGGTGGAAAAATTGTCCATATACCTCACATCATCCTCTGAGTATCCAGCCTCTTAAAATTGTGTCTGGGCCTTGAAGATTTTCTGAATTATCCAGAATGATTTTTTTAGAGATAATTGCTTAGTGTTTTTAATTATTTTTAAGTGTCTGATGATGAGTGGAAAATAACTTTTTGTTCTTTGCTTATAAGTTTTGTTTTATTATCTCGCTATTATAATTAATGGACTACTTGTAAATTTAATGAACTAATAAAGAATAAAATTAAAAATAATCAAATCATCCCCTCTTGTACTTTCAGTTGTTAGACATATAGTTTGGAATTTTATATTTCAAGTTTAGGAAATATTTTCCACTGTTAGGTTAAATTTTTTGATATTGTCGTCTTTAGCGTGCTTGTCCAAATCACTAGAGCTATAATTATTTCCAAGAAAATGGAAAAATGAATATGAGATGAGGATAACCATTAATCCTTGATATACGGGGACTCATGGGAAATTGTGTTGGATTTATATTGCGAACACTGCTAGGCATGACTTGTTTATGTGTGGTTATCCAAATTTCTAGAAATTATTTTAACAAAAAGTAAACTCTTTTTCTTTAACCATTCTGATATGTTGGTGTTCGACAATTCGAATAATTCGAATTCATATAGTAAACTCCCTTCATTTCAACTCCAAATAGACTTGTCACAAAGTTAAAGTTAAAAGGAAAAAAAATTAAAATATATAGTTTTAAAGGTTTAAGGGGCAAAAGCTTTGGATTAATTGAGTTTTTGGCTCTTTATAATCTTATTTTTAGTTTTATGATCCTATCTCTTTTTTCTACATATAAAATATTTATTTTTACACGTAAGAGATATGTCTTTTATACATAAGAAATCTAAAAAGTCATTTCCATAAATTCAAATTGTAAATGGACATGATGTACACATAACACAAACGTTCTTGGGACCATGACATTTTTATGGCCAATGAAAGTAGGTAAAAACAAAAAAAATTAAAGTTAAATCATTTCTAAATATAAAAATATGTCATTCTTTTCGGAACGGACTAATAAAAAAAGTGTGTCAATTAAATTAAAACGGAGGGAAAACAAGAAATATAAACTCAAATCGTTAACTAAAAAAATAAATTTTATTATTTTTTTAATTTTTTTAATAATATTTCTATTATTTAGAAGAGCCAACTTGATCGACCAAGGGTAATTTTGACATTTTAGTCTAACCCATGCTTGCTTCAGCAAAGAACACGTGTTAAAGACTCCATTCAGCTTCCTCCTGTTCTTCTATCAAACAAATACAGAAATACTGGAATGTTCCCTTCCAACTTTTTCCCATAATTTTCGGTTCAACTGCTTCGTAGTTTTCTCTTCTCTTTCTCCATTTCGACTTATATATTTGTTTATTTCTTGATTTTGAGGAACTGGAAACTGCATCTTCATTCTTACCGTTTGTTATTTTTGTTTTAATGAAAGATCAATTAAAATATGTTTCATTCTCCGGCTTGAGATCAATATGACATTGTACCTGTTTATTCTATTCTTCACCCACCTTCCTCTCTCCATAGATGGTGGCTGGGCTTTTTTGGTCGAATTGTTCTCTTTTTAATGATTGATTTCAAACTTGGCTAACACGCAAGATAAATTATGCTTGAAATTGGTTCGGTTCGCTATATATTCGAGTAAGCAACTTTTTTCCACTTTGACATTAGAGAACCCATTTCATCGTTTCCTCGATAAGTTTGAATTATTACTACATAATATTTTATATACTTCAAAAATTGATCCACATCTATCTGTTACCACTTAATCAGACTATTGTTTAATTCAATTTATTATGAAATAATCGAATCAAACCAATTTCTTATTGGTATTTTTTGATTAACCATATTGGTTTTCGAAAATATTAATTTTTAAAGCTAATGGCTATTTCTTAGTTACAACGCGTAACTGTTTGTACCTTGTTAGCGAAGAATATTGTCATTTCTTATTCTGTGATTTCATGGCAAAATTGACCCTTCAGATTTTAGCATAGATTTCTTTTGGTTTCTGCTTTATTCAAAGAACTGTGAGTATACACGTTTTATTTGGGTTACATATATCCAGTGAAATAATTCTTTTGACATAATTACTCGAAAATTCATTCAATATAACTTTAATCATCTATCGATCCTAATTGCGCTCTCATATTATGTTAACTTCTTTCATATAACATGTACTTGAGATGCTTTTAAGTCAGTAAATAAATATAATATCTCGTAGAGTGTCTTGAAGTATTAAAGTATTAATATCCCATGTGTGCTCCTTGTGTACACGTTTGTATTTAGCACGAAGTAGTTTCATATATCAATTTACCATTCTTAATAACTCATCGGATTTAGTAATTTATTAATTCACTTAATATCTTGAATGATTGATATTAAGATAAAGTAATCATACAATCGCTAAATTCCCAACCCACTGCTATTATTATTTATGCAGTTCTTTACCTCTGTTCTTTTTGCCGCATATATTTCATAGCTTGTTTGGATTTTACAAATATTAATTAGCCTCTTAACATTCCAATTATATTGGCGTATATCTTATATATATATGTTCTAATGTTGCATCCACTTATCACGGTAAAATTTTTTCCTGCGTATATACAAATTTCTAAAAAAGGAAAGATGCATTCAGTAAATGAATGAACGAAATGCTGACAACTAAGATGGTCCAGCATCATTATCATTGTACTCTTCGAAGGAATAATATGTGTTATGAGTATGTCCAGATGTCTCTTTGTCAACTAAGTTCCAAGCATCAGGTTTATGATTTAGTATTGAGTTGGGGATTCGATATGGCGAAACATGCATGTTGTTGGAAGGGATGGACGAGCGTAATTTGAAAGCAGAGAACAATGATAGCCAGACTGCAAAAAGGTATGGTTGATCAACCTATAACATATTTCCTTTGCTATCCCAGCGATTATTCACCCACATGAAGGAATCAGATCAACTATAATATATCATGACACAAAAGCAAGACATCCTAATTAGAGAGGTTTTGATGTTAAGCTTTCATGATTCAGGCTTGTAAAATCAGGCTTCGTGGATCAATCTTATGCTGGGAAGTAGTACGGACGCTGCAACACCTTGATCGTTCTCCTTTTGAGTTTTTACTAATGTCAACAGACAACAATTATTGCACTATACTGTTGCAACTTGTTGCTACTAGATCTATAATTGAGAGAAGTAGAGGGCTCTTACATATATTTTTTTTTATTACCATTGGTTGATTGGTAGTAGTAGCAAATCATTGATTCAACATCCTAATTGCAATATGCAAAATTATTATATTTCGATAAACTTCTGATTGTGCTTAAATGGTACCAAGACATATCAAGGAAGTTATAGATTTCTAATCTCTAAATGGAGATACGGAAAATGGAAATGATTTCTCATATGCTACAATAGAAATTTGAAGAAAAGAATAACTGATGTTCGGAAGATACTGTATCTGCAATATACATGATTAAAATAAATGTTTACACCTATTAGCTTTTTTGAAACTTATAGGATGTATCTAACTTTGGCACTACTTGAGTTGATTCACCGCATTAAAAAACGGTAAGCTTTTTTCACCTTTTGGATCTTTTGCAACTCAAAATAATATATATGTTATCATCTATAAAGGTTGATATAATTTGATAATTGAACATTGTTTTGAAGCTTGCTCTTTTATGATACAATTTCACCCAAAAGGGTGAGGAAAAGGAAAAAACCTATGAAACTCTTAAAAGAAAAGGCCAACATGAAGTTCGTTCAAAGCGAAGCCATGCAGTATAGTTTTCTCTGATTGTTCCTCTCAAAGTTGAAAAATAATGCTAATACAGTCTAGCTCAAATAGTTGGGCACGTGCTAAGCACGAGTATCGAATATCTAGTAAATAGAAATATGCTAGCAAATAAACTTGTCTTATAACACGTGTAGAGAGATGGGCCGGTGAGAGCCGGGGCCCGGGTGTCTAGTGCCCCTTATTTGGGCCCTTTATTGGGTCCATGCGCATGGAGAAGTGCACAAATATTCGATTTTGGGGTCATTATTTAAACTATATTTTAAGTTAATTTTTCGTTTTTGTCAATTTCTCCACTTCGAAACACACATTAGAATTCGCATGTGATTTGTTCATATTAGCATCTGAAGTAACAAATTTAGGGTCCAGAATCTAATCTGAAGTTCTTCTATTGTTTCAAAGCGCAATTTCAGTATCCGATCTGAAATCTTCTATTGTTTCAAAGCGTAGTTCAGAATTCGATCTAAAGTTTTAATCGTCTCAAAGTGAAACTTTAGAATTGGATCTGAAGTTCTTACCACTTCAAGGTGAAACTTTAGAATCTGGATCTAAAGTTCTTACCACTTCAAAGTGCAACTTCAGAATCAGTATTTGAAATTCTTCTGTCGCAAGTGCAAACTTCATAATTGACATCTGGAGTTCATGGACAATGTTTTGTTGTCTAGTTTTGGCTTCGGATATGGACCATGGTATTTTCATATGGTTTCACGGTGGAATCGCGATTGGTTTCAGGTGGTTTCCTTCCAGATATTTTTCTCTCGACGGACTTTCTCAGCAAGTCATCCCTCTCCCCAATCTCCATAATTGAGGAGTATCAGTGCAGTTTGTTAGGATCGAAATAATGAGGTGTCATGCAGAAGCTAGTAAAGCAACACGTGAACGGTGACAAATCAGACAACATAACAAAAATTACTAAAAGCGACACAAACATTTAACGTGGTTCGGTCAATTGACATGCGTCAACGGCGGAAATGAGCAATCCACTATATAAAAGAGTACAAAACATCGAGAGAACAACCTCACAAAGAGGCGAATATAAGTGGCATACTAACACTTGTCCCGAAAACATCTCCCCATAAACAAGATTCTCAAACCCCATATGGCTACATTGTGGATGCTGCTAAATGAGAAGGAAGGACTCCTTAATTAATAGAAGTCTAAAATCTTTTCTGCAAGAAAAAATACTAGCCCAATATGAAAGATTTATAATTATCTTCCAAATTAAGAAAAATTCAATTATACTAAATATGTTGTCATTTTCTTTAAGTGATAGAAAAACTAAATATGGTAAGAAAATTAGGACAAACAATTAACACAATTCAATATTACGGTGGTGTATCGATGTTTCACTAATAAATATTAGGGTGGGCCACTGATGCTTCATTAGACATTAAGCTGTAGCTCAACTCACATGGTAGACGTAGAAGAATTTGAAGTACTACTAAATCGGGTACCAGTTAAATTTTTAAGAAAAAAAATAGGTACAAATTAAATTGGGACGAGCAAAATAAGATGCCCTATAAAACTTTTACCATATAGAAGTTACTTTCCTCTAACTTTAGGAAAATGTTTACTCTAAGAAAATAATTTTCTGATAGAAACTTAGGGTTTACTAAACTGTATAGAAAACTGGGTTTTCTATGAGTTCTCGTAGAATACACACAAAGAGATAAGTAAATGACACAACAAAGTTTTACGTGGAAAACTCCCAGCTCACAGGATTAAAACTACGACCTACGTTCGTCGGATTTTAATTTTACTAACCGAGAAAGTTCAGGTTACAACCTATTGTAACCTAGGAATTAACACCTTAATCCCTCACTCACTTGTAATAACTCTATTACAAGCCTCTTTGTAATAACTTTATTACAAAGCTCAACTCTCGACTAACTCTAGCCAAGACACAAACACAAGGTTTATGATTTTACAAAAGGTTTCCTACATAATGCTTCTAGCTAAGCTAAGTAGGAATCACAAGTAATGATCACTTTAACAAAGGTACAACATAACTAAGGACATGTAATAACTCAATGCAGGAAACTGGTCCTTCGTTATGGTGTTCTCTGTTTTTGAAGCCCTGAATGTCACTTGCAAGTTGGCAACACACTTGAGATTAAGCTTGATGAGTTCTGGAATGTGCAAGTGCCTTGTTATCCCTTTGCTTCATGTTAATATTACACAAGTGACATCACTTGAATGCTGCAAGCATATTTGGTACAAGGGCATTCCCCATAAAATGACTGTTGCACTGTTTGCACAATTGTGTGTGTGCAGAGGAACAGTTGCAGTGACTTTACAGATGTGGGGAGTTGACTGGTACAATTAGCAAGGGAACTGATGTCCATCTGTTCTCTATGTTGTTTCTTTGACTCTAAGTGCTGGAACATGTCCCAGACTTTGAGACTTGTTGATCTTGAGCATTTTGAGGATATGGAACATGTTTCCTATCTGATTCTTAACATTAAGTTTGTTAGATCATCAAAACATAACATGATATGACCTATCAAAACAGTACTCACTAAATAGGGTACCAGTTAAATTTTTTAGGAAAAATAGGTACAGACTAAATTTGGGCGAGCGAAATAAGATGCCTCGCAAAAATTTTACCATATAGAAGTTGCTTTCCTCTAACTTTACGAAAATATGTTCTCTAAGAAAATAATTTTCTAAATGTTTATTGCAAACAAACAAGGAAAAATTGAAATTTTATTTCACATGTTTTTATTTCTACCAAAACAGACCTGTAGATTTGCGAGTTAATTGTGAGATGGCAATATTTATATTGTATACGGTAAAAATCGGACACACCCGACTTTTTGGGCTCGAGGGTCTGCCTCGAGATTAAGTTCATATTTAAGTGAGCTCGAGCTCAAAGAACATGAAGACCGAAGGATCGAGATCGGACACGATCAACATCGAGCAACGGAATAACGAGATATCAGTAATCGACCATAAATCTTGGCGAAAATCTCGGGATTGACAGTACCGCCAACGGTTATTGATGCCAATCATAGATTTTACTTCCGAAATTAGAGTTATACCTTATTTAGGATTTCACTACTATATAAAGAGGAACCCTTTTTATTTGTAACCACGACATATTATACACAATTGCTGAGAAATAAGAATACTCTGCTCTTTCACTTACTTAAATTTCCATACTGTTCTTATTATTCTTATTGTTCTTAACACCTGATCTCGAGCTTATTCCAAATCGAGGTTGATAACTTGAAAACGACACTGGTTTGATTTATTTTAATTATTTAATTCATTTATTTATTAGTCATTTATTAATTGGTATTGAATCAGATCACGTATCATTATAACCACATCACAAGTTTAATTGTAACTCGTATTTCGAGGTTAACAGTTTAGCGTCCAACGTGGGGCTAAGGATAATAGTGATTGTTCAGTGCTAATTCTGGTATAAACACACTATTTTACGCTTGTTTCTTGTCAAGAATTTTGTTTTTCGGGTTAAATCATGTCAAACTCACAAAACACAGCCACACACGGAGAAAACGAGAATGTCATCACTCCAGGACGAGGAGCCACAGGCTGACCTCGGAGGAGCACCTCCCGCCAACCCGGTTGATGTCAGTTCACATGTTGCTTTGAATGCAGATTTAGGCGCAGACCCCGAAGGAAGTGTACGCAGAGAGGGTCGAATTAACGGTCGAGGTGCGGAGGGCAGGGGAGACGATGGAGTTAGTATCCAAGTAATATTTGAAATGCTTCAAGATCAACAAAACGCCATTTCCCAGTTGCAAAATCAACACAGAGGATCAAATAGGGTCGAACAGGAGATAACTCGTCGTACCGAGCCAATGCCCGAAAGATCGGGTGATAATACTTCGACAACCGATCCTGCTATAATGAGGATGCTCGAGGAACTTACTAAGAGAATAGAATCGGGAGAAAAGAAGATCGAAGCCAACTACAAGAAGTTAGAAACTTACAACTCCCGAGTTGATCAAATATCGAGGACACCATCGATCTTAAAGGGAATAGACGCTAAGAAGTTTGTGCAAAAACCTTTCCCTCCAAGTGCGACTCTGAAGCCCAACCTCAAGAAGTTTCGTATACCCAATATACCTAAATAAAATGGGACCTCTGACCCAAAGGAGAACGTTACTTCTTACACGTGCGCCATAAAAGGAAACGATTTGGAAGATGACCAAATTGAGTCCGTATTGCTGAAGAAGTTCGGGGAGACCCTATCGAAGGGAGCTATGATTTGGTATCACAACTTACCACTAAATTCTATTGATTTGTTCTCCATGTTAGAAGATTCATTCGTAAAAGCACACGCTGGGGCCATAAAGGTTGCAACGAGAAAATCAAACCTTTTCAAAGTTAAGCATAAGGATAACGAGATTCTAAGGGAGTTCGTATCTCGATTCCAATGGAACGTATGGAATTACCACCAGTCACCGATGATTGGGCTGTTCAAGCTTTCACCCAAGGATTAAACGAGCGGAGTTCGATCACATCACGCCAGTTGAAGCAGAATTTAATCAAGTACCCAGCTGTGACTTGGGCAGATCTTCACAACCGATATCAGTCGAAGATCAGGGTCGAGGACGACCAACTGGGAGCCCTCTCGAGTTCAGTACATCCAAACCGGTCGACAGGTAAAATCAGATAGATGTTGATAGGGAATCAAGACCGAATAAAGATCGATATCCGCCATATATTTCAAATCGAAGGAATAACCATCCGGGTCGCAACTCCACCCAGAATGATCAAAGGGGTGACCAAGGGCAGAACGCTCGGGGACTAATGAGTAAAACTGTCTTCGAAAAATATGCAGATCCCGCAAAAGCACCTCGACTATCGGAGAACAATTTCAGTGTCGATGCATCAGGGATTGTATCAGCTATCAGAAGGATCAAAGACACTAGGTGGCCCAGATCTATACAGACCGATTCGAACGTATCAAGGTGTCGATCACTAGAGAAAAACGAACTCGAGACTATGTGCCCAAAGGAACTCTATCATTCAATGACGAAGAAGCAGAAGGCACCTCACAGCCGCACAACAACGCCCTGGTTATTTCTATTTTGTTAAATAAAATTCAAGTTAAGTGTGTTCTAGTGGATCCAGGTAGCTCAGTAAACATAATCAGATCGAGGGTCATAGAATAGCTCGACTTAGTAGACCAAATTGTACCTGCATCTCGAGTCCAAAACGACTTCAACATGGCTAGTGAAAAAACGAAAGGGGAGATAACCCTACCAGTAAATGTGGCCGGAGCTATCCAAGATACAAAATTCCATGTCATCGAAGGCGACATGAGATAAAATGCACTGCTCGGAAGGCCCTGGATCCACAATACGAGGGCAGTACCATCGACCCTTCACCAAATGATGAAGTTCCCAACAATGGATGGTGTGAAAATGGTTTATGGGGAACAACACGCTCCAAAGGAAATGTTTGTAGTCGACGAGGTGACACAAATATCAACACCCTCGACCTCTGAGAAATCCAGCAAGAAAGATAAGCAAATGACCAAATAGCAATCACCGTCCCTAGCCTCGACCAAATCGGAGAAACAGGTAACCGAAGAAGAAGAAGAAGAGGATTTTCTCACTCCTCGAACTATCGTTGTTCCCGAAGAATCAGATGCAACCAAGTCAACAGTCGAAGAGCTGGAACATGTGATATTGATCGAGTATCTACCTGAACGAAAGGTATACTTGGGAATGGGGTTGACCCCTGAACTCAGAAAAAACTCATTCAATTTATTATTGATAACATGAATTGCTTTGCATGATCCCATTTACACATGACAGGAATCCCACCTGAGATAACAACTCATCACCTGAGCCTGGATCCTAAGTTCAGACCGATAAAGCAAAAGAGAAGACCCCAGTCCTAGGTAAAGCACGCCTTCATAAAGGACGAGGTAACCAAACTTCTCAAAACAGGATCCATTCGGGAAGTAAAATATCCCGAATGGTTAGCTAATGTAGTCGTAGTCCCCAAAAAGGGAACAAACTTAGAATGTGTGTAGACTATAAGGACTTAAACAAAGCATGTCCTAAAGACTCTTTTTCACTGCCTAAGATCGATTGCATGATCGATTCCACGAACAGCCACGAGATCCTTACCTTTCTCGACGCCTATTCTAGGTATACTCAAATCCAAATGGACCCAGAAGACCAAGAAAAAACTTCTTTTATCACTAAGTATGGAACTTATTGTTACAATGTAATGCCCTTCGGGCTAAAAAATGCAGGCGCTACATACCAACGCCTAGTTATTTCTATTATTTAGAAGAGCTAACTTGATCGACCAAGGATAATTTTGACATTTTAGTCTAACCCATGCTTGCTTCAGCAAAGAACACGTGTTAAAGGCTCCATTCAGCTTTCTCCTGTTCTTCTATCAAACAAATATAGAAATACTGGAATGTTCCCTTCCAACTTTTTCCCATAATATTCGGTTCAGCTGCTTCTTAGTTTTCTCTTCTCTTTTTCCATTTCTACTTGTACATTTGTTTATTTCTTGATTTTGAGGAACTGAAAACTGCATCTTCATTCTTACAGTTTGTTATTTTCGTTTTAATGAAAGATCAATTAAAATATGTTTCATTCTCCGGCTTGAGATCAATATGACATTTTACTTGTCTATTCTATTCTCCACCCATCTTCCTCTCTCCATAGATGGTGGCTGGACTTTTTTGGTCGAATTGTTCTCTTTTTAATGATTGATTTCAAACTTGGCTGACATGCAAGATAAATTATGCTTGAAATTGGTTCGGTTCGTTATATATTCGAGTAAGCAACTTTTTCCGCTCCAACACTAGAGAACCCATTTCATCGTTTCCTCGGTAAGTTTGAATTATTACTACATAATATTTTATATACTTCAAAAATTGATCCACATCTATCTGTTACCACTTAATCAGACTATTGTTTAATTCAATTTATTATGAAATAATCGAGTCAAACCAATTTCTTATATGTAGTGTTTGATTAACCATATTGGTTTTCGAAAATATTGATTTTTAAAGCTAATGGCTATTTCTTAGTTACAAAGCGTAATTGTTTGTACCTTGTTAGGGAAGAATATTGTCATTTCTTATTTTGTGATTTCATGGCAAAATTGACTCTTTAGATTTTAGCATAGATTTCTTTTGGTTTCTGCTTTATTCAAAGAACTGTGAGTATACACGTTTTATTTGGGTTACATATATCCAGTGAAATAATTCTTTTGACATAATTACTCGAAAATTCATTCAATATAACTTTAATCATCTATCGATCCTAATTGCACTCTCATATTATGTTAACTTCTTTCATATAACATGTACTTGAGATGCTTTTAAGTAAGTAAATAAATATAATATCTCGTAGAGTGTCTTGAAGTATTAAAGTATTAATATCCCATGTGTGCTCCTTGTGTACACGTTTGTATTTAGTACGAAGTTGTTTCATATTTCAATTTACCATTCTTAATAAGTCATCGGATTTTGTAATTTATTAATTCACTTAATATCTTGAATGATTGATATTAAGATAAAGTAATCATACAATCGCTAAATTTCCAACCCACTGCTATTATTATTTATGCAGTTCTTTATCTCTGTTCTTTTTGCCGCATATATTTCATAGCTTGTTTGGATTTTACAAATATTAATTAGCATCTTAACATTCCAATTATATATATATGGTCTAATGTCGCATCTACTTATCACGGTAAAATTTCTTCCTGCGTATATACATATTTCTAAAAAAGGAAAGATGCATTTAGTAAATGAATGAACGAAATGCTGACAACTAAGATGGTCCAGCATCAATGTCATTGTACTCTTCGAAGGAATACTATGTGTTATGAGTATGTCCAGATGACTCTTTGTCAACTAAGTTCCAAGCATCAGGTTTTATGATTTATTATTGAGTTGGGGATTCGATATTGCGAAAAATGCATGTTGTTGGAAGGGATGGGCGAGCGTAATTTGAAAGCAGAGAAGCATGAAAGCCAGAGACCTCAAAAAGGTATGGTTGATCAACCTATAACATATTTCCTTTGCTATCCCAACGATTATTCACCAACATGAAGGAATCAGATCAACTATAATATATCATGACATAAAAGCAAGACATCCTAATTAGAGAGGTTTTGATGTTAAGCTTTCATGATTCAGGCTTTTAAAATCATGCTTCGTGGATCAATCTTATGCTGGGAAGTAGTACGGACGCTGCAACACCTTGATCGTTCTCCTTTTGAGTTTTTACTAATGTCAACAGACAACAATTATTGCACTATACTGTTGCAACTTGTTGCTACTAGATCTATAATTGAGAGAAGTAGAGGGCTCTTACATATANCGCAACTTGTTGCCACTAGATCTAGAATTGAGAGAAGTAGAGGGCTCTTACATATAAGTTTTTTTTATTACCATTGGTTGATTGGTAGTAGTAGCAAAGCATTGATTCAACATCCTAATTGCAATATGCAAAATTATTATATTTCGATAAACTTCTGATTGTGCTTAAATGGTACCAAGACATATCAAGGAAGTTATACATTTCTAATCTCTAAATGGTGATACGGAAGATGGAAATGATTTCTTATATGCTACAATAGAAATTTGAAGAAAAGAATAACTGATGTTCGGAAGATACTGTATCTGCAATATACATGATTAAAATAAATGTTTACACCTATTAGCTTTATTGGAACTTGTAGGATGTATCTAACTTTGGCACTACTTGAGTTACTTCACCGCATTAAAAAACGGTAAATTTTTTTCACCTTTTGGATCTTTTGCAACTCAAAGTAATATATATGTTATCCTCTATAAAGGTTGATATAATTTGATAATTGAACATTGTTTTGAAGCTTGCTTTTTTATGATACAATTTCACCCAAGAGGGTGAGGAAAAGGAAAATACCTATGAAACTCTTAAAAGATAAGGCCAACAAGAAGTTCGTTCAAAGCGAAACCATGTAGTATAGTTTGCTCCGATTGTTCCTCTCAAAGTTGACAAATAATGCTAATACAGTCTAGCTCAAATAGTTGGGCACGTGCTTAGCACGGGCATCGAATATCTAGTAAATAGAAATATGCTAGCAAACAAACTTGTCTTATAACACGTGTAGAGAGATGGGCCGGTGAGAGCCGGGGCCCGGGTGTCTAGTGCCCCTTATTTGGGCCCTTTATTGGCTCCATGCGCATGGAGAAGTGCACAAATATTCGATTTTGGGGTTACTATTTAAGTTATATTTTAAGTTAATTTTTCGTTTTTGTCAATTTCTCCACTTCAAAACACACATTAGAATTCGCATGTCATTTGTTCATATTAGCATCTGAATTAACAAATTTAGGGTTTAGAATCTTTTGGTCTCATTTAACATATAATAGTAAAATAAAAGGAAAAGACTTCTCTTATAGATTATATAGAAAATACTTATATACAATTATATACAAAATATATAAATACAGAACCCATCGTAAAAATAAATTAGTATAAAAGGGAAAGATAGAATACCTTTCTTAGCTAGCCTAGCGTGCTAGAAACCTACAGGGAACAAGAGCCAGATCGAAGACATTCCTTTCATTCTTTTATACCCCTCTCTTCTTAGTTGCTCCAATCGAATCTGAAGTTCTTCTATTGTTTCAAAGCGCAATTTCAGTATCCGATCTGAAATCTTCTATCGTTTCAAAGCGCAGTTCAGAATTCGATCTAAAGTTTTAATCGTCTCAAAGTGAAACTTTAGAATCGGATATGAAGTTCTTACCACTTCAAGGTGCAACTTTAGAATCTGGATCTAAAGTTCTTACCACTTCAAAGTGCAACTTCAGAATCAGGATTTGAAATTCTTCTGTCGCAAGTGCAAACTTCATAATTGACATCTGGAGTTCATGGACAATGTTTTGTTGTCTAGTTTTGGCTTCGGAGATGGACCATGGTATTTTCATATGGTTTCACGGCAGAATCACGACTGGTTTCAGGTGGTTTCCTTCCAGATATTTTTCTCTCGACGGACTTTCTCAGCAAGTCATCCCTCTCCCCAATCTCCATAATTGAGGAGTATCAGTGCAGTTTGTTAGGATCGAAATAATGAGGTGTCATGCAGAAGCTAGTAAAGCAACACGTGAACGGTGACAAATCAGACAACATAACAAAAATATACTAAAAGCGACACAAACATTTAACGTGATTCGGTCAATTGACCTGCGTCAACGGCGGAGATGAGCAATCCACTAAAAGAGTACAAAACATCGAGAGAACAACCTCACAAAGAGGCGAATATAAGTGGCATACTAACACTTATCCCGAAAAGTTCTCCCCCTAAACAAGATTCTCAAACCCCATATGGCTACATTGTGGATGCTGCTAAATGAGAAGGAAGGACTCCTTAATTAATAGAAGTCTAAAATCTTTTCCTGCAAGAAAAAATACTAGCCCAATATGGAAGATTTATAATTTTCTTCTAAATTAAGAAAAACTCAATTATAATAAATATGTTGTCATTTTCTTTAAGTAATAGAAAAACTAAATATGGTAAGAAAATCAGGACAAACAATTAACACAGTTCAATATTACGGTGGTGTATCGATGTTTCACTAATCAATATTAGGGTGGGCCACTGATGCTTCACTAGACATTAAGCTGTAGCTCAACTCACATGGTAGGCGTAGAAGAATTTGAAGTACTACTAAATTGGGTACCAGTTAAATTTTTAAGAAAAAAAATAGGTACAGATTAAATTGGGACGAGCAAAATAAGATGCCCTATAAAAGTTTTACCATATAGAATTTACTCTCCTCTAACTTTAGGAAAATGTTTACTCTAAGAAAATAATTTTCTGATAGAAACTTAGGGTCCACTAAACTGTATAGAAAATTGGGTTTTCTATGAGTTCCCGTAGAATACACACAAAGAGATAAGTAAATGACACAACATAGTTTTACATGGAAAACTTCCAGCTCACAGGATGTAAACTACGACCTACATTCGTAGGATTTTAACTTCACTAACCGAGCAAGTTCAGGTTACAACCTATTGTAACCTAGGAATTAAAACCTTAATCCCTCACTCACTTGTAATAACTCTATTACAAGCCTCTTCGTAATAACTTTATTACAAAGCTCACAACTCGACTAGCTCTAGTCAAGACACAAACAGAAGGTTTATGATTTTACAAAAGGTTTCCTACATAATGCTTCTAGATAAGCTAAGTAGGAATCATAAGTAAATGATCATTTTAACAAAGGTACAACATAACTAAGGACATGTAATAACTCAATGTAGGAAACTGGTCCTTCGTTATGGTGTTCTCTGTTTTTGAAGCCCTGAATGTCACTTGCAAGTTGGCAACACACTTGAGAGAAAGCTTGATGGGTTCTGAAATGTGCAAGTTCCTTGTTATCCCTTTGCTTCATGTTAATATTACACAAGTGACATCACTTGAATGATGCAAGCATATTTGGTACAAGGGCATTCCCCATAAAGTGACTGTTGCACTGTTTGCACAGTTGCGTGTGTGCAGAGGAACAATTGCAGTGACTTTAAAGATGTGGGGAGTTGACTGGTACAATTAGCAAGGGAACTGATGTCCATCTGTTCTCTCTGTTGTTTCTTTGACTCTAAGTGCTGGAACATGTCCCGGACTTTGAGACTTGTTGATCTTGAGCATTTTGAGGATATGGAACATGTTTCCTATCTGATTCTTAACATTAAGTTTGTTAGATCATCAAAACATAACAGGATATAACCTATCAAAACAGTACTCACTAAATAGGGTACCAGTTAATTTTTTTTAGGAAAATAGGTACAGACTAAATTGGGGCGAGCAAAATAAGATGCCTCGCAAAACTTTTACCATATAGAAGTTGCTTTCCTCTAACTGTACGAAAATATTTTCTCTAAGAAAATAATTTTCTAAATGTTTAATTTAAACAAACAAGGAAAAATGGAAATTTTATTTCACATGTTTTTATTTCTACCAAAACAGACCTAAAGATTTGCGAGTTAATTGTGAGATGGCAATATTTATATTGTATACAGTAAAAATCGGCCACACCCAACTTTTTGGGCTCGAGGGTCTGCCTCGAGATTAAGTTCATATCGAAGTGAGCTCGAGCTCAAAGAACACGAAGAACGAAGGATCAAGATCGGACACGATCAACATTGAGCAACGGAATAACGAGATATCAGTAATCGACCATAAATCTCGGCGGAAATCTCGGGATTGACAGAACCGCCAACGGTTATTGATGCCAATCATAGATTTTACTTCTGAAATTAGAGTTATACCTTATTTAGGATTCCACTACTATATAAAAAGGAACCCTATTCATTTGTAACCACGACATATTATACTTCTGTTGAGAAATAAGAATACTCTGCTCTTTCACTTACTTACATTTCCATACTGTTCTTATTATTCTTATTGTTCTTAACACCTGATCTCGAGCCTATTCCAAATTGAGGTCGATAACTTGCAAACGACACTGGTTTGATTTATTTTAATTTTTTAATTCATTTATTTATTTAGTCATTTATCAATTGGTATTGAATCAGATCACGTATCATTATAACCACATCACAAGTTTAATTGTTACTCGTTTTTCGGGTTAAATCATGTCAAACTCACAAAACACAGCCACACACGGAGAAAACGAGAATGTCATCACTCCAGGACGAGGAGCCACATGCTGACCTCGAAGGAGCACCTCCCGCCAACCCGGTTGATGTTAGTTCACATGTTGCTTTGAATGCATATTTAGGCGCAGACCCCGAAGGAAGTGTACGCAAAGAGGGTCAAACTAACGGTCGATGTGCGGATGGCAGGGGAGACGAAGGAGTTAGTCTCCAAGTAATATTTGAAATGCTTCAAGATCAACAAAACGCCATTTCCTAGTTGCAAAACCAACACAGAGGATCAAATAGGGTCGATCAGGAGATAACTCGTCGTACCGAGCCAATGCTCGAAAGATCGGGTGATAATACTTCGACAACCGATCTTGCTATAATGAGGATGCTCGAGGAACTTACTAAGAGAATAGAATCAGGAGAAAAGAAGATCGAAGCCAACTACAAGAAGTTAGAAACTTACAACTCCCGAGTTGATCAAATATCGAGGACACCATCGATCTTAAAGGGAATATACGCTAAGAAGTTTGTGCAAAAACCTTTCCCTCCGAGTGCGGCTCTGAAGCCCAACCTGAAGAAGTTTCGTATACTCAATATACCTAAATAAAATGGGACCTCTGACCCAAATGAGAACGTTACTTCTTACACGTGCGCCATAAAAGGAAATGATTTGGAAGATGATGAAATCGAGTCCGTATTGCTGAAGAAGTTCGGGGAGACCCTATCGAAGGGAGCTATGATTTGGTATCACAACTTACCACTGAATTCTATTGATTACTCCATGTTAGCAGATTCATTCGTAAAAGCACATGCTGGGGCCATAAAGGTTGCAACAAGAAAATCAAACCTCTTCAAAGTGAAGCATAGGGATAACGAGATGCTAAGGGAGTTCGTATCTCGATTCCAAATGAAACGTATGGAATTACCACCAGTCACCGATGATTGGACTGTTTAAGATTTCACCCAAGGATTAAACGAGCGGATACCGAATAAAGATTGATATCCGCCATATATTTCAAATCGAAGGAATAACCATCCGGGTCGCAACTCCGCCCGGAATGATCAAAGGGGTGACCAAGGGCAGAACGCTCGGGGACTAATAAGTAAATCTGGCTTCGAAAAATATGTAGATCCCGCAAAAGCACCTCGACTATCAGAGTACAATTTCAGTGTCGATGAATCAGGGATTGTATCAGCTATCGGAAGGATCAAAGACACTAGGTGGCCCAGATCTATACAGACTGATCCTTCTCAAAAGAACCCAAATTTAATGTGTAAGTATCATGGCACTCATGGCCATCGGATCGAAGACTGCAGGCAACTGAGGGAGGAAGTAGCTCGATTATTCAACGAAGGCCACCTTCGAGAATTCCTTAATGATCGAGCCAAGAATCACTACAGGGAGAACAGAAAGAACGAGCAAGAAGAAACTCAGCATGTTATTCACATGATCGTCGGCGGGGTCGATGTCCCACAAGGCCTATATTCTAACGTACCAAGGTGTCGATAAATAGAGTAAACCAGACTCAAGACTATGTGCCCAAAGGAACTCTATCATTCAATGACGAAGAAGCAGAAGGCATCTCACAGCCGCACAACAACGCCCTGGTTATTTCTATTTTGTTAAAAAAAATTCAAGTTAAGTGTGTTCTAGTGGATCCAGGTAGCTCAGTAAACACAATCAGATTGAGGGTCATAGAACAACTCAGCTTGCTAGACCAAATTGTACCTGCATCTCGAGTCCAAAACGACTTCAACATGGCTAGTGAAAAAACTGTAACGACCCGACCGGTCGTTTTGAGATCCAGCGCATCATTCAGCAGTTAGGAGTCACGAACAGCTTCATTTCAGGCATATTGACTTGTTCATATGGTCGGAATTGAAATTTAGGAAGATCGGAGTTGAATTTAAAGGGAGATTCTCATTTTAGAAGTCTTAAGTTGAAGAAATCGAGTCAAACTGGAATTTTGAGTAAACAACCTCAGAATCAGGATCTGAGGGTTCCAACAGGTTCGTATGATGATTTTGGATTTGGGCGTATGTCCGGAACGAGGTTTGGATAACCCGGGAACAATTCAGCGCATATTGTGGAAAGTCAGTATTTTGAGAAAATTTCTTAAGTTTGACTTGAAGTACATTTCAATTATATTGAGGTCCGTTTGGGATTCCGAGTCTGGGAATAGCTCCGTATGGTGATTTTGGAGTTGGGAGCGCGATCGGAAGTTAATTCGGATACCCGAAAGTCAATATAAGGTCATTTGGCTAAAGATAGAAAACTGAAGGTTTTGAAGAATTTGACCGGAAATGGAAATTTTGATATCGGGGTCAGGATGTGATTCCGGAAGTTGGAGCAGGTCCGTAATGTCGAATATGACTTGCCTGCAAAATTTGAGGTCAATCGGACGTGGTTTGGTAGGTTTCGGCATCGGATGTGAAAGTTAGAAATTTCAAAGTTCATAAAGTTGGATCTTAGTGCGATTCGTGATTTCGGTGTTGTTTGATGTGATTTGAAGCCTCGAGCAAGTTCGTGGGATGTTATGGGACTGAGTTGTGTGTTTGGACAGGGTCTCGAGGGCCTCGGGTGTGTTTCAAGTAAGGGCAGCACAAACAATTGTGGTATGCATAGAAAGTTACAATAATAAGGCACTTTAGGGGAAAACAAGATAGGGTCCCTTCTTATGCAACATTAACCACAACTTACAATTGCCTAGGAATAGGAACACGCACGATTCACTACTAGACTCATTCAAACTAGTGGGGGTACTTTTCTTTCATTTCCTTCTCCGCTTCCCATGTAGCTTCTTCGACTTGCTGACTTCGCCATAACACTTTGACTGAAGCAACTTCCTTATTTCTCAATTTACGGACTTGCCTATCAAGAATAGCAACCGGAACCTCTTCATATGATAGCTCTTCATTTACCTCAATGGTTTCGACTGGCACGATGGTGGATGGATCTCCAATTACCTTTTTTAACATGGACACATAGAACACTGGGTGCACTAATGACAACTCAGGGGGCAATTCCAACCTATAAGCTACTTGCCCTATCCTTTGACCAATACGATACGTCCCGACGTACCTAGGTTTCAACTTTCCTTTTTTCCCAAACCGCATCACTCCCTTCATGGGAGACACCTTTAAGAACACCCAATCATCTACTTGGAATTCTAATTCTCTCCGGTGAACATCAGCGTAAGATTTCTTGCGACTCTGAGCAGTTTTCATCCTTTCCTGAATGACTCTAACTTTCTCCATAGCTTGGTGCACAAGATCTGGTCCTAACAATTCTGCTTCACCAACCTCGAACCATCCGATCGGAGATCTACACCTCCTTCCGTACAATGCCTCAAACGGGGCCATTCGGATACTAGCATGGAAGCTGTTATTATAAGCAAACTCGACAAGCGGCAAATGATCATCCCAATTACCCTTTAAGTCTACAACACAAGCCCGTAGCATATCTCCGAGCGTCTGAATAGTCCGCTCTGCCTGACTGTCAGTCTGTGGATGGAAAGCCGTGCTGAGATTTACCTGAGTACCCAAACCTTGCTGAAATTTCCGCTAATAATTAGCTGTGAACTGGGCCCCTCGATCTGAGATGATAGAAACTGGAGTGCCATGAAGTCTAACTATCTCCTTGATGTAAAATTGGGCATAGTGTTCTGCTATGTCGGTGGACTTGACTGGCAAAAAGTGAGCTGATTTCGTGAGTCGATCCACTATCACCCAAATCGAGTCGAACTTGCGCTGAGTGCGAGGTAACCCTACCACGAAATCCATATTAATCATTTCCCACTTCCACATTGGTATTTCCACAAGTTGGGTTAACCCACCAGGCCTCTGATGCTCGTCCTTCACCTGTTGACAATTTGAACATTTGGATACATGGTCCGCCACATCCTCTTCATACCGCTCCACCAATAAATTTCCCCGAGATCATGATACATTTTCGTAGAACCTGGGTGCACAGAATACCTGAAGCTATGAGCCTCCGCCATTACCCTTTCTCGAAGATTATCTATATCTGGAACACATAGCCTACCTTGAAATCGCAACACTCCATCATTGCTGCCGAGTGAAAATGCCAAAATCTTTTCATTCAGAACTGCCTCCTTCAACTGTGCCAATGCTGGATCACTAAACTGCTTTTCTTTTACTTCTGCTGCCAGTGACGATTCTACCCCATTATGCGCCATAACCTCCCCTTCGCCTGAGGTCGAAAGACAAACCCCCAAACTGGCCAATTGATAAACCTCCCGAGCCAAGGGCCTCTGATCCGCTTCCATATGAGTCAAACTACCCATAGACTTTCGACTGAGAGCGTCGGCCACCACATTCGCCTTTCCTGGATGGTACAAGATGTTCATATCGTAATCCTTAAGCAATTCTAACCATCTCCGCTTCCTAGATTCAGTTCCTTCTGCTTGAATAAATACTGAAGACTCTTGTGGTCTGAGAACACGTCCACGTGGACCCCATAAAGATAATGGCGCCAAATTTTTAGTGCAAACACCACTGCCGCGAGCTCCAAATCATGTGTCGAATAATTCTTCTCGTGATTCTTGAGTTGCCTTGAAGCATACGCTATAACCTTCCCATGTTGCATCAATACACATCCCAAACCAACCCTTGAAGCATCGCAATAAACCACGAATCCCTTTATACCTTCTGGCAAGGTCAATACCGGTGCCGAAGTCAATCTCGACTTCAATTCCTGAAAACTTTTCTCACAAGCGTCGGACCACTGGAACTTCACCGCTTTCTGCGTCAATTTAGTCAATGGGGAGGCGAGGGTAGAGAATCCCTCCACAAACCTCCGATAATACCCAGCTAGACCCAAGAAACTGCTAATCTCCGTCGGGGTCGTTGGTCTAGGCCAATCTTTCACTGCCGCGATCTTCTGGGGATCAACCTGAATCCCTTCCCTGGAAACAACATGACCCAGAAATGTGGCTGATTCTAGCCAAAACTCACATTTCGAAAATTTAGCGTACAACTGGTGATGATGAAGAGTCTGCAGAACTGCCCTGAGGTGATTAACATGATCTTCCCGACTCCGCGAGTAGACAAGGATGTCGTCAATAAAAACAATCACGAAGGAGTCTAGAAATGGCTTGAAAATCTGATTCATAAGATCCATAAAAGCTGTTGGAGCATTGGTCAACCCAAAGGACATTACCAAAAATTCAAAATGACCATAACGAGTCGTGAAGGCGGTCTTAGGAATATCATGCTTTCTGATCTTCAACTGATGATATCCAGACCGTAAATCAATTTTGGAGAAGAACCTCTCACTTTGCAATTGATCAAACAAATCATCTATTCGAGGTAATGGATACTTGTTTTTGATAGTGACTTTGTTGAGCTGCCGATAATCAATACACATCCGAAGCGACCCATCCTTCTTTCTAACAAAAGGAACCGGGGCACCCCACGGTGACACACTCGACCGAATGAACCCCTTTTCTAACTTCAACTGCTCCTTTAACTCCATTAACTCTGCTGGTGCCATTCTGTATGGTGGAATAGATATTGGCTGCGTATCTGGTAGTACATCAATCCCAAAATCGATCTCTCTATCTGGCGGAATCCCTGGAAGCTCGTCCGGAAATACTACAAGAAACTCATTCACAGCTGGCACAGACTCGGGGGCCGACACTTCTGAAGCGGTGTCCGCGACCCGGACCAAATGATAGATACACCCCTTCTTAATCATCTTCGAGGCCTTAAGGTAGGAAATAAACCTACCCTTCGGCACCACACCATTCCCCTTCCACTCAATAACCGGCTCATTTGGAAACTCGAGTCTAATGACTCTCGTTCGGCAGTCGAGTTTAGCAAAGCATGAATAAAGCCAGTCCATTCCCATAATAATATCAAAATCTACCATCCCAAGCTCAATAAGATCGGCCGTGGTAACGCAACCACATACCGTGACAACACAATTCTGATAGACTCGCGCTGCTGTAATAGAATCACCAACCGGAGTTGATACAGAGAACGGCTCATGAAGTTGTTCGGGTTCTATCCCAAAACTTGAGGCAATAAACGGGGTAACATAAGACAAGGAGGACCCCGGATCAATAAGAGCATAACAATCAAGTGCTTGAACATTCAGAATACCTGTAACNCCGAAGAGGATAAAATCGAAATCGAAATCGATAAATCGATAAACCGATAACAAATAATCGATAAACCAATTCGAATGCACACCCCTACCTGTAACAACATCTAGAGAAGCCTCAGCACTCTGGAGATCACTCAGAGCATAGAGTCGGCTGGGTCCACCTCTACCACGAGCCCCACCCCTAATTACAGCACGTCCTGCTGGAGCTGGAAGACGCACTGAAGATGTGGCGGCTGAAGAACCGGATGACTGGGCAAATCCCCTACCCATGCCCTGGCTGGACGCACGGCAATCCCGCTGAAGATGACCCCTCACCCCACACCTGTAGCATATCGGGCGATCCAAATAACATGCCTCAGTATGGAACCCTTTGCACTTAGGGCACGGAGCCCTCCCCTGCTGCTGGAACCTTCCTCCGGGACGACCTGACTGATGGGGTCTCCTGCTGTCAGATCCTGGTCTCCAATGACTATTCGGCTGATAACGGTGCACGGATGACGGTGCACTGGCTGAACACTGTGCATAAGATTGGGATGGCCCTGATGGTACCCTCCCCTGAACTGGTCTCCCCCATGCAACTGCGCTCCCTGAGTGACCCACCGACCGGGCTCTACTGCTACTCTCCCTGTCTGCCTGTATCTTCACATTTCTAGCCTCCGTCGCCTGGGCGAACCCCACGATCTTTCCATAGTTCATATCTGAGTTCAAAGTCGCTGTAGAAGCCTCATTCACAACCAAAGGACTAAGACCCTGAACAAATCGTCGAACTCGAGCATCCATGGTCGAGACTAACTGGGGAGCATATTTGGACAACCTTACGAACTCCATGTGGTACTCCCAAACACTCATACTGCCCTGCTTGAGGACCTCAAACTCAGTAGCACGGGTTTCCACAGTCTCGGCAGGCAAAAAGTGATCCATGAACGGATCCACGAACTCACCCCATCTAGCCGGAGGACTTCCCTCCCCACGGGAACCCTCCCACATCTCGAACCAGGAATATGCTGCTCCCCTCAGCCTGTACGATCTAACTCAACCCTCTCCGTCTCTGTAGCCTTCATCACCCGAAGGGTCTTGTACATCCCATCAAGAAAATCCTGTGGATCGGCCTCTGGATCCGTACTTGAGAACTCTGGAGGGGCCAACCGCAATAACTGGTTGACTCTGGAGCCGGCGGAATCTCCCTCTCCGCTGGAGGACGCAGGGGTAGCATGAGATCTTTGGGCCTGAGCGGTCACCAACTGAGTTAACATATGAATAGCTCCTCTGAGGTCCCCCTCGGACGTACCGGGACCGGAAGCTGGGACCGTAGAGGGATCACGAATATCAGGGGGAGGGATTGCAGCACCCTTCGCCACCGCCGGAACATGAATGCTTTGGTCCGGAATAGAAGGGTCCGATAGATTCAAGGCCGGGGAGTCACTCTCACACGCACTATCAGGTATAGAATTCACAGTCACCCCCGGGGTGGCATCGGCCTCAAGGCCGAGTCGAGCTCTCTTCTTTGGTGCCATTACTGAAAATTTTGAAACAAAGCACGAATTTAGGCAAGGATATTTTCACTTTCCACCTCACCGCACGATATAGAATAACAATGAAAAGAGTAATTTCCTAAATGTCCGTGTAGCCCCCTAATTATAGATGTGGTCGACAACACACCGATAAGAAGGGCTCTACTAGACACGGCTCCGAGACATCCTAGGACTCTTTTAAAACCTTAGGCTCTGATACCAAGTTTGTCACGCCCCAAAACCGACGGACACGACTGGCGCTCGACCGTGTAGCCCCAGTCAAGCGGACCTGGATTCCTTTTTCCATCCCACGTATTACCCCGATATTCCAATGTACATTATTCAATTATAATTACGACACATTCTTACAATCTGAAATTAAATCATAGATTTCTGTCATTACCAACATGTGGTACAATACTTACAAAATATACATAACACACAGTTTTACTTTACGTGGTCTACAAGTTATGCTGCCCAAAATACATATGTAAATAACCCACATTTCCTGTCTATGGAGCCTCTAAGAGTACGAAGGATTTATATAATACTTGTCAGCAACAAGGCTCCGGCTATACCTTACACAAATACCAAAATAAAAATCTTGAAGAAGAGGTGGCATGAACCACACAGGGCCCCGAGAGGAGAGGGGCTCACCAAGACAGCTGATAGGACGTAGAGGAGGCACTATTGTCGGTGGGATGGAGTACCTGCTATAGAACCACCTACAATTATCAGAAGAATGTAGTGCCCCCGGCAAAGGGACGTCAGTACATTTGAATTGTACTGGTATGTA
Organism: Nicotiana undulata; assembly: GCA_005239495.1. Lineage (NCBI taxonomy): Eukaryota > Viridiplantae > Streptophyta > Magnoliopsida > Solanales > Solanaceae > Nicotiana > Nicotiana undulata. The sequence continues at coordinate 42,181 of ML289519.1, forward strand.
TGAACAAACTTTACTCTAAGTAAACTCAACAATGCACATGCAAGAGACAGACAGAGGGTCACACAATCACTGCACAAGATATATAAAGAACACAATGGAAGTTCCACAATTTTCACTTCATCACAATCACAATCACAATTAGAATTACAATTCCATCCTTGTCCTTTCTCAACATTCCACCCTTATTTCTTCTGTTGCGGCGCGCAACCCGATCCCACCAGACAATCACAATCACACCCTTATCACTTCTCACATATAACCCTTATCCCTCCTGTTGTGGCGCGCAACCCGATCCCACCAAACAATCATATCTCATGTCAACAATGACAATTCACAATTCAATCACAGAAAATTTCAGCAATAGGAATACAACTTCTTTACAACCCATAATACGTATAAAAAGAAAAATAGTGACAAAACAAACCTGACCAAATAGTGAATCATATACGATATCGCCACAGCCGTTTTATTCAATTACATCACACCACAACTCCTTTTCATTACTTGTTACACAACCTTTAGCATATACATTCATACTGTTGGGTTCATTATCCTACTAGCATCATTTCACATAGCACAGCAGTGTGGTGATCAACTAAGGACAGGCAAGGAATACACTTCACGCTTCAACACAATTCGAACAACTAGTTGCACATATTCACACCAATATACGTACCGTATGCTCGGGCACCACAAAGCGATTTTACAAAGATTAAAGTTAGCCATACATACCTGGAGTCGAGTTTCCCTTTTTAATTTCTATCGCAATTCACCGAACCGTCTAGCACCGTCAATCTAGTTCACAATGCGACACATTTACCTTAGAATTAGGAGTCTCGAATTCATTTGAGCATTTTATCAAACACTATGTGATCCCTTAGATTAACTAAACCCTTTTTAGTGAAAGATTACTCTACTTGCTTCCCTTTACTAGGTTATGGAAGATTATTCACATGCATGAAAGGTCTCAACTTTTCATCCTCAAGAACCAACCTATGTGTGTTTTATTCTTAGCTAAATTCTGAGAATTTGGGGAAATAGGGTGAAGACTTACCTCTTATGATGAAAAAGATGACAACTACTTGATAAACTTCCAGGCCTGAGTAGAGATGGAGGACCAATTTAGGGAAGATGAGGACTTCTCACTCTAGAACCCACTCTCACTTCTCTCTATTTTGATTAGCAACCAGTTAAAATGAAAGGGGTTAGGGGTTAAATGAAGCTGGGGTCGGGTATAAAAGTATAGAAAATTAAAATCCCGTGTCAAATATGCGGTCAGGAATGCGATCGCATTCCTAACATGCGGTCCGCAGAGTTGACCGTAGAATGGCCCCCAGATGGGCCAAAATTTGAGAACAATCTGCCCAGGTATGCGACCACTATGCGGTCCGCATACTCGTTATGCGATCGCATAGTGCGTCGCATAACACCCCTCCCCAAAAGTCAAAGGCAATAATGCGACAGTTATGCGGTCCGCAGAATCGAAATGCGGTCGCAGATTGGACCGCATAGTTGTCCTTCAGTTGGGCCGTGATCTGCCCGTGTATGCGACCACTATGCGGTCCACATACACGTTATGCGATCGCATAGTGCGTCGCATAAAACCCAATTTCTAAAAAAATTTAATTCCTTAACTCCCGGGGTACTTTTTGTTCAAATTAGGTTCGTTTTAGGAATTTCCACAGTAAAAGCAACCCGGGGGCTCGTTCGGGCATTATTTTAAGCAAGAAATTTTATGGGTCTTTACAAATAGATTTCATTTGGAAACATTGATGTGCTATGTCCTGTCAGGTGTAGGCGGGTCCCAGAAGGGTTATGGTGGTTCAGACCACTACTTAATGTTTTGTGTGTATTGTGATTGTGAGAGATCACTTGTGTGTTGTTATGGTTCTCATGAATTGAAGCAAATAAAAGGTTTCTATATGTGATGAAGTGTTCACCCTGTTAGTGGTTCAAGAGTTATGATGGAACTTCCTATGCTATTCCAAAATGGCATGTTATGTGCAATAAGCGGTACGTAACGGGAAGTAAGAGTCGAGATTGAGGTTCGGTGTTAACAAGGATGTCATGAGCTCAGGGGAGCAAGAACAAGGGATTTGAATGTTTAGAATAAGCTGATGTTGTCTTCAGTGTCACCTGAGATTGGTGTTTGGCGAAAGAGACTTGGTATCCTGATTACGGGACCTTGAATTGTTTTACAACCTTAGGATGGTCGGTGGTATGGATGTTCATACTTGTTGCCTTGTGTGGAAAGTCGTGGGAGTGTGACCACGGGAAGATTGTGTAAGCGTGACCTGTAGTCACCTGATTGATTGCAGATTTAGACTAAGTATAAGAAAGTATAATATTGCTTATTTGAGAAAGTATGCCTGGAAGGCATTCAACTCAGTTGGTTGTGGACTGTGGGGTGTTTACCTCGGCTATGATGGGTGCCTCGTGTGGTAGTTGATGCGGTGTTCAAATGTTAGAAACATGCCTGGCAAAGAATTTCAGATGTTAGAACTAAGTTCGGAGCTTATTGTATTAATAAAGGACGATATCTTCAGATTTGATCAAGCTTATGTGCTCAACCGGGTTGTGGTAGCACGGGAAGGTGCACGAGGTGTTAAATAGTGATTCCAGGTAATTCTGGGGCATTTCCTGGCACGTTCGAGGACGAACGTCTGTTTAAGTGGGGGAGAATTTAGCGACCCGATCGGTCATTTTGAGATCCAGCGCGTCGTTCAGCAGTCGGGAGTCACGAACAACCTCATTTCAGGTATATTGACTTATGCATATGGTCGGAATTGAAATTCAGGAAGATCAGAGTTGAATTTAAAGGAAGATTCTCATTTTAGAAGTCTTAAGTTGAAAAAATCGAGTCAAACTGGAATTTTGAGTAAATGACCTCGGAATCAGGATCTCAGGGTTTCAGCAGGTTCGTATGATGATTTCGGACTTGGGCGTATGTCCAGAACGGGTTTTGGATAACCCGGGAACAATTCAGCGCTATTGTGGAAAGTCAGTATTTTGAGGAAATTTCCTAAGTTTGACTTGAAGTACATTTCAATGATATTGAGGTCCGTTTGGGATTCTGAGTCTGGGAATATCTCTGTATGGTGATTCTGGAGTTGGGAGCGCGATCGGAAGTGAATTCGGATACCCAGAAGTCAATTTAAGGTCATTTGGCTAAAGATAGAAAACTGAAGGTTTTTGAAGAATTCGACCAGAAATGGAAATTTTGATATCGGGGTCGGGATGCGATTCCGGAAGTTGGAGCAGGTCCGTAATGTTGAATATGACGTTCCTCTAAAATTCGAGGTCAATCAGACGTGGTTTGATAGGTTTCGGCATCAGATGTGAACGTTAGAAATTTCAAAGTTCATAAAGTTGGATTTTAGTGCGATTCATGATTTCGGCGTTGTTTGATGTGATTTGAAGTGTCGAGCAAGTTTGTGGGATGTTATGGGACTGAATCGTGTGTTTGGACGGGGTCCCGAGGGCCTCGGGTGTGTTTCGGGGTGGTTTTAGGGCATCTCGGGTTGCATTGTTGTTGCTGTTTCTGGTGTTTCTGGTAATGCTATGCGATCGCAGCCTTAGCTATGCGATCGCGGAGAGGAAATTGAGGGGCAAGGTTTTTGGCCTATGCGATCGCGGATGTTGGTGCGCGATCATGGAGAAGGGCTGGGCAGGCTAGTGCGATTGCAAGGAGGAAGGTGCGATCGCGGAGAAGGAATTTCGGTGGGAGCTAGAAATGGCCTGTGCGATTGCGGGCGTGCTTGTGCGATCGCGAAGGAGTGATCAGGGTGGCCTGTGCGATCGCAGATGACTTCGTGCGATCGCATAGAAGGGCAGAATTGGGCAGTGTTAATTAAAACGGGATTTTGGCATTTCTCTCTCATTTTTCAAAGCCATGGGCGATTTTTGGTGAGCTTCAAGAGAGGATTTTCGTCATCTATGTTAAGGTAAGTTACCCCTACTCATTTCAAGTTAGATACAAGATTATCACATGGGATTAAACATGAAAAATTCGTGGAAAAATTAGTATTTTGAAGAAAACCTAGAAATTTGGATTTTAGCCACGAATTGAGCATGAATAATTGAGTAAAATGTGTAATTGAATTAGTAAAGCTTCGGGTAGAGATTTTATTCAAGAAATTTCGAGGTCCAGGCACGTGGGCCCGAGGGCATTTTGGTCATTTCATTGAGCCGGGCTCAGAAACTTTGTAATTTGAATTGGTTATGATATATTGAGTATATTTTCATTGAATTATCATTATTTGGATAGTTTGGGAGCGTGCACATACATTTTTAGTCGTCGTAGAGGCTTGGGAGCCGGTGATGACTCTTCGGAGCGAGGTGAGTCTCCTTTCTAACCTCGTAAGAGGGAAATTATCCCTCTAGGTAACCTTGTTTGCTATGTGATCTTGTTGGAGGCTACGTACGCACCGAGTGACGAGAGTCCGTACGTAGTGGCTATTACTGCTTCGTCCGGGTAGTTAGGACACATCATGTTCATTGTTTTTCCCTGTTGTAGCATAGATATGACTTGTATACTTGTGTGATTGGTACTGTTGTCTTTGAACGTTGTGATACTTGGCTTGAATTAAGAGTGATAAGAGAATCACGGGATGGGATCGAGCCGTACGCCACGGCAGAGTGATGATTGATTATATTATGGGATCAGGCCGTACGCCACGATAGATTGATGATTGATTATATTATGGGATCGGGCCATACGCCACGGCAGAGTGATGATTGATTATATTATGGGATCGGGCCGTACGCCACGTCAGAATGATGATTGATTATATTATGGGATCGGGCCGTACGCCACGACAGAATGATGATTGATTGTATTATGGGATCGTGCCGTACGTCACGGCAAAGTGATGATTGATTATATTATGGGATCGGGCCGTACGTCACGGAGAGATTGAGACTACCAGGGTGGGATCGGGCCGTACGCCACAGCGAGATTGATACTACCAGGGTGGGATCGGGCCGTACGCCATGGTGAGATTGAGACTACCAGGGTGGGATCGGGCCGTACGCCAGGTCGAGATTGAGACTACCAGGGTGGGATCGGGCCGTACGCCAGGTCGAGATTGAGACTACCAGGGTGGGATCGGGCCATACGCCACGACGAGATTGAGACTACAAGGGTGGGATCGGGTCGTACGCCACGGCGAGATTGAGTACCATATAGGAGCAGGCCGTACGCCACGGCGGATACCAAACTTGTTTGATTTGAGATTGTTATTTGATGCCGGATATTGATGTACTTGATTATTTGTTTACTTGCCTACAATTTTCCTTACATCCTGCTTACTTTATTACTGTTGGACCTTAGTGAGTATTGAGTCGACCTCTCGTCACTACTTCTTCGAGATTAGACGGGATACTCACTGGGTACATATATGTATATGTACTCATACTACACTTTCTGTGCATTTTGTTGCACAGGTACCTTTATAGTACATTGATTGACTTGGAAGACTTATACGGGATGCATTCATCCAGAAGCGTTCCACAGCTGTCGGAGTCTCCCTTCTGTGTACTTACATTTTATATTTATTTCTTTTGTCCAAATTTGTTTTCGGACAAGCATTGTATAATTGTATAAATTCTTAGAAACTGCTCATGTACTTGTGTCACCGGGTTCTGGGGGGATGTGTTGAGTCTTGTTTTATTGAATTAAATAGATTTCTTGTCGTGTTTAATTTACAAAAATTCATTTATTTGATTATGAAATGCAATAAAGGCAACGATTTCGAAATTGTTAATCAGGAAGGTATTTCAACTGATTAAGGGGTTGGCTTGCCTGACAGTGGTGTCTGGCGCCATCACAACCCATAGGTTTTGGATCGTGACAAAAACGAAAGGGGAGATAACCCTACCAGTAAATGTGGCCGGAGCTATCCAAGATACAAAATTCCATGTCATCGAAGGCGACATGAGATAAAATGCACTGCTCGGAAGGCCCTGGATCCACAATATGAGGGCAGTACCTTCGACACTTCACCAAATGATGAAGTTCCCAACAATGGATGGTGTGAAAACGGTTTACGGGGAACATCACGCTCCAAAGGAAATGTTTGTAGTCGACGAGGTGACGCCAATATAAACACCCTCGACCTCTGAGAAATCGAGCACCAAGGATAAGCAAATGACCAAATAGCAATCACCGTCCCTAGCCTCGACTGTCACTCCTCGAACTATCGTTGTTCCCGAAGAATCAGATGCAACCAAGTCAACAGTCGAAGAGCTGGAATAGGTGATATTGATCGAGTATCTACCTGAACGAAAGGTATACCTGGGAACGAGGTTGACCCTTGAACTCATAAAAAACTCATTCAATTTCTTATTGATAACATGGATTGCTTTGCACGGTCCCATTTAGACATGACAGGAATCCCACCTGAGATAACAACTCATCACCTGAGCCTGGATCCCAAGTTTAGACCGATAAAGCAAAAGAGAAGACCCCAGTCCTAGGTAAAGCATGCCTTCATAAAGGACGATGTAACCAAACTTCTCAAAATAGGATCCATTCGGGAAGTAAAATATCCCGAATGGTTAGCTAATGTAGTCGTAGTCCCCAAAAAGGGGAACAAACTTAGAATGTGTGTAGACTATAAGGACTTGAACAAAGCATGTCCTAGAGACTCTTTTTCACTGCCTAACATCGATCGCTGATCGATTCCATGAACGGCCACGAGATCCTTACCTTTCTCGACGCCTATTCTAGGTATACTCAAATCCAAATGGACCAAGAAGACCAAGAAAAGACTTCTTTTATCACTAAGTATGGAACTTATTGTTACAATGTAATGCCCTTCGGGCTAAAAAAATGCAGGCGCTACATACCAACGCCTAGTTAAGAAAATGTTCGTGGAACAGATAGGTAAATCAATGGAAGTTTACATTGACGACATGTTAGTTAAGTCCTTGCGCACAGAGGGCCATTTGACTCATTTGCAGGAAACATTCGAAATCTTGAGGAAGTACAACATGAAGCTTAACCCTAAAAAATGTGCTTTCAGGGCCGGTTCGGGCAAATTCCTCAGCTTCATGGTGTCAAATCGGGGGATCAAAATAGACCCCGACAAGATCAAGGCCATCAAGGATATCACTGTCGTAGACAATGTGAAAGCCGTACAAAGGCTAACCAGACGGATAACTGCCTTGGGTTGATTCATTTCGAGGTCATCCGATAGGAGCCACAAGTTCTTTTCCTTAATCAAAAAGAAAGATTATTTCGCGTGGACCCCGGAATGTCAACAAACATTGGAGGAATTGAAGCGATACCTATCGAGACCACCTTTGCTCCACACTCTGAAGGCAGATGAGCAGATGTACCTATACTTAGCAGTGTTCGAGATAGCGATAAGTGGTGTATTAGTTCGAGATGAGCAAGGTACACAGTTTCATGTTTATTACGTAAGTCGGACCTTACGAGATGCTAAAACTAGGTATCCACACTTACAGAAGTTGGCACTTGAATTAATAAGCGCATCTAGAAAACTAAAGCCATGTTTTCAATTTCATCCCATATGTATGATCACCACTTATCCACTATGAAATGTTTTGCACAAGCCTGATTTATTGGGTCGATTGGATAAATGGGCCGTCGAACTTGGGGGTACGATATCGAATATCAACCCCAAGTGACCATCAAGTCCCAAATTTTAGCAGACTTTGTGGCCGATTTTACGCCAACCCTCATACCCGAAGTGGAAAAGGAACTTCTACTTAAATCGGGTACATCATTGGGGGTATGGACCCTCTTCATAGACGGTGCCTCGAATGTGAAAAGGTCCGAGATCGATATTGTTTTGAAATTGCCTATGGGCAATATTATTAGACAATCCATTAAAACTTCCAAATTGACTAACAACGAGGCCGAGTATGAGGTTATGATTGCAGGTCTCGAACTAGCTAAAATCTTGGGAGAGAAAGTCCGTCGAAGCTAAATGTGACTCCCTGCTGGTAGTTAACCAGGTAAACAGAACCTTCGAAGTTCGAGAGGACAGAATGCAAAGGTACATAGAAAAATTATAGGTAACCTTGAACCGCTTAAAGAGTGGACTCTACAGCATGTACCTCGAGAACAAAATATCGAGGTCGATGCACTTGCCAATCTGGGATCATTGGTCGATGAAGATGAGATCAGTCCGGGGACCATCGTCCAATTCTCGAGGTCTGTGATCGAGAAAGGTCATGCTGAAATAAATTCTACGAGCCTGACCTCGGATTGGAGAAACAAGTACATCGAATATTTGAAGAATGGGAAGCTTCCGCCGGGTCCAAAAGAATTGAGGGCCTTACGAACTAAAGCCGCTCGATTCACATTAGACGAAGACAAAACATTGTACAGGAGGACGATCGATGGTCCATTAGATGTATGCTTGGGACAAGGAGATACTGACTATGTTCTTTGAGAAATTCACGAAGGCACTTGTGGGAACCATTCTGGCGCTGAGTCACTAGTTCGAAAGGTCATCAGAGCAGGATATTATTGGGATAGCATGGAAAAAGACTCTAAGGAGTTCGTTCGAAGATGCGATAAATGTCAAAGGTTTGCACCGATGATCTACCAGCCCGGTGAACAACTTCACTCGGTCTTATCCCCATGGCCATTCAGGAAATGAGGAATGGACATCGTCGGTCCTCTGCCATCAGCTCTAGGTAAAGCTAAGTTCATATATTTATGACTGACTATTTCTCTAAATGGGTTGAAGTAGACCTTCGAAAAGGTTAGGGAAAAGAAAGTGATCGATTTTATATAGGATCGCATTGCATGCCGATTCGGGATACCTGCAGAAACAGTATGTGATAGTGGCAAACAGTTCATCGGCAGCAAAGTAACAAAATTCCTCGAAGATCACAAAATAAAGAGGATACTATCGACACTGTATCACTCTAGTGAGAACGAACATGCCGAATCAACAAACAATACTATCATCCAAAACTTGAAAAAAAGGCTAAATGAAGCCAAAGGGAAGTGGAGAGAAAATTTTCCCGAGGTCCTATGGGCTTATCGGACGACGTCAAAGTCTAGTACGCGAGCAACTCCATTTTCTTAGTATATGGCTTCGAAGCCTTGGTATCGGTCGAAGTTGGAGCACCCAGTGCCAAGTTCTGATATGCAACAGAGGAATCAAACTGCGAGGCTATGAATACCAGCCTTGAATTGTTAGACAAAAGACGAGAGGCTGCACTCGTTCGAATGGCCGCACAAAAGCAACGTATCGAGAGGTAATACAACAGAAGAACCAACCTTTAACACTTCAAAGTCGGGGACTTTGTCCTAAGAAAAGTCACCATCAACACTCGAGACCCTAATGAAGGAAAAATAGGCCCTAACTGGGAAGGACCCTACCAGATCCTCGACATAGTCGGGAAAGGATCTTACAAACTTGGAACAATGAGCGGCAAACCACTGTCGAATAAATGGAACATATCACTCCTTAAGTGGTACTATTGCTAAGGTATGATTTTCTATTTTCTTTCATTTGCATAAATATTCGAAACTAATTCATTGTAGGAATTCGATCAAAAGGTCTTGAAACCCAAGATATCGAGACCTTAGGTTTTAAAGTATGTATTGCACTCTTTTTCTCTTAGACCAGTTTTTATCCCAAATGGATTTTTCCGGCAAGGTTTTTAACAAGGCAACAAATATGTGCTACATGAGGATAATTCAACAGTATCCAAGGCTTCTTTGCAATCAACCTTGAATACTGGGGGACATCACCCTTGGATGTTATGTGTTCGAGAAATGTACCTAGTATCAATGAGTCTCGATAGGAAATTTTTTGTAATGGGCCAAACGGTCGAACGAACCGTGTCCATATAGATTAGCCGAGTCCCAACAAAAAAACATGTACGCATGTATAAATTATTCAAAGAAGCATTCTCTTTTCTCGAACATCTCATGTTTCGAAGTAAATTTTATACTATATGAGTCATGTACTCATGATTCTAATCTATTGTGCAAAACTAACACTTGTGAAAAATGGCTCAAGGGCCAAGTACAAGCATACCTCGAACACTCAGGGACTGTACACTCGACCTATCTAAGTTTGAAATCATAAGACCTTAGAGAGGCACCCCTTGATATATAGGCCAAGGCCACCATACTCAGGGAATTATCGGGAAATAAGTCCAAAAGACATACCTGAAGGCTACAACCACATTAAAGGCTACGAACACATTAAAGGCTATGACCATATTAAAGGCTACGACCAATATAACGAGGCTACGACCACATTAAAGGCTACGACCATATTAAAGGATACGTCCAAATTAACACGGCTCCGAGACGTACGACTTTCGCTACAAACAAAAGGCCTTCGAATACTGTGAAAAACCGATTAAATAAGGCTACCCTCGGCAAAGCAAATAAAAAAGGGCTTTGATAAAATCAGCCCTCGAATAATTATAAGGCTTCGATAATGTCGGCCTTCGAATAAAAAACGCCCAAGGGGTACTAAATCATCTTAACACAAACGCATTAAGACACAAAAAGAAAAAGAGGGTTCCGATCATCGGACCCTCGAAAAACCTAATGGGTATAAAAAATATATGCTAAGACATAAGAATTTTTCACTAAGTCTTTTATCCGAAAAGGAAACAATAATAGCCATTTTCAAAGGCCGAATCGGCCCAACCTAAAGAGCCTAAGGGCCGGTCTAAAGACCCTAAGAGCCGATATAAAGATCCTAAGGGCCAATACAATTAGAGTTCAAAACCTCGTTCTCACTCGATTCGAACCCAAGGGTTCTGCTATTCCTAGCTCAAACAAATGTCAATTACAGTTCAAAGATTCACCTAAAGGGTATATTGCGGTAAGCTCGAAAAACTTAACAATCATTTGATAAAAACCCAAGGGTTTACTTTTTCCTAAACTCAAGATTCATTCGAACTTGGTTATTAAAGAAACACATCTATCAGTTCGACCGATCCATCCCTGATATAAAGTCTCGAATGAATTTTCGAATTCGGGGACTTACCCTCGTATAACCAAAATCTTAAGGGTTTACTTTGGTTACGACTTGAAGATAGTACAATCACGACAATAAAAAATTTCAACGAAGACAAAGAAACATACGAAGGAATAAAAAACATACGAAGGCATCAAAGAGAAATTTTCTATTATATATCAAATAGTCTGTACAAAAGGCCAATCAAGGCCTTACACAAAAAAGATAAAAAAGAAAAGAAAATCCTAAATGCCTAGTCTACCCCGGGAACCACATCTTCGGGAGCCGCTTCTTCGACGGCCTCATCCTCACCCTCTCCGCTCTCAGAACCACTGGCTGAATCCTCTTCATCATAATGCAAGGTTGTGGCTAAAGGTGTTCATAAAAACCCGAAAAATCGAACCAAACCAAAAACTGAACCAAACCGACCAAAAAAAACGGTTACATTTTAGGTTTGGTTTGGTTTTGGTTTTGAATTTTAAAAATCGATCAAATTTGGTTTGGTTTTGGTTTCAATCAAAAAATAACCGAAAAAACAAACCATACTGACTATAAAAAATAGCTATTTAAATTTATTATTACACCTATATATATGTATAATTTTTATATAAAGTTTCTAAACGTTTATGGTATACATAAGTCATTTATATTTCTAGTCTAGTTCTTTGCTATTTAATAATATAATTCTTTCCTTTACATTCTAGTTTGATTTGTAATTTTCTTTTGCTAAGTATAAAATATTTATTTCATGCTAAAAATAAATCGATTGTAATTGAGTACTTACATTATTCATCACTATTTTTGTTAATTATCATCAATATATATTGGTAAATGATAAATTTCTCAAATAGCAATTCATTTGATAGTGTTATGTTAAAAATATAGTCGCCGGAATATGCGTTTGGTAGTGTATGTCCCATATTTAAGAAAAAACCCGATAAATAACCAAAAAAACTGAAAAACTGACAAAAATCAAATCGATAAAAAACCGACTTAATTGGTTTGGATTGATTCAAATATTTGAAAAACCGACTTACTTGGTTTGGTTTCTTTTTTAGGAAAAACCGACCCAAACCAAACCGTGAACACCCCTAGCTGCGGCCTCGACCTCCAATACTTTAGCATCTTCTATGTCGGCCGAGAGGCAGAAGCCACGAGGCGAACTTCCTCGAGATCCTCCCTCCGAGATTGCCGCCTAACATGGTCGACTGCACATGACAGTCCAATTTCAGCAGCATCGGAGATCTCCTATGCCAAGAGTGGCAGCCTCGGCATCAACTCGGTAAGAGGCCACAAGCGCCCCTACCTCAGACTTAGCCTTAGAAAGCTCGGCGGCCAGCTTAGCCTCGAACTCTTCAATCTTCTGGGCTCTAACCAAGCTTTCCTCCCTCATAACTTGGAGTTGGCTCTCGACTGATGTCAGTTGGGCCCGAAGCGTATCCTTCTCCAAGGTAAGACATTCCATGTGATGTCCCCACCCCAGGGTTTCAGCCTCCTTCATCTTAGCTTCCTCTTTAAGCTGCGCCACAAGCTCTCACTTTTGCTGGACCTACAAAAATGAAGAGTTAATTGACAAATTTGAGCTAACACTTAGCAAACTTTCAAGGAAGCACGTTACTTGTCCGATGAGTTCGTTCTGATCTTGACGAGCCCTTGTGAGTTCGATTTGAAGGGTCACAATCTCCTCTTCCTTTTGAACGTAGAGGAATTTGAGTCCATCCCTGTCCTCTACGAGCTTCTTGAGCTCTGCCTCGTATCGAGATAGCTCGACTTTGGATTTTAAAGATGCTTCTCGGTGAAGCACCATGGCCTATACGCAAAGAAGAAGGTCAGGCTTGAAGAAGTATGAAGTAAACACAAGTGTCAATACAAAGAAATAAAACTTGCTTTAGAAACCGCTGAGCCTCGTCGAATACGATTGATGCGTCTGGTTCGGGACCATCGTCGACTCCGGAGAAGCAGCCCCGAAATATGTCATTCCCTTCATGGGCCTATACCACATCGGGAGTACCCATAGCTCGAGCATCTTGGAACTGCCCCTCGGAGAATGAGGGTCCAAGTGGCGAGTCACCAATATTGAGTATCCCAAGTGAATCACTTGGGACATTGTCTTCTCTCTGAAGGGCCTCGGGGCTAGAACCTTCTGGCACAACCACCAGCTGATTATCATGGCATGGAGTATCCTCACCGCCCGATCGCTCGGGAACTCTACTCGGGCCCTCCTCCGAAATGCTCTCGGTCCGAGATGGGGCCGCTTCGAGCTCTACAGGCTCGACACTCATGGAAGCTTCAGTGATTCCCCTCTTTCGGGTCACCAACAAGCAACCATCATCTTCACCCTCTTTGTATTCCTCTCGAAGCCGCTGAACTGCATCGATCGAGGAGCTAGAGGCTCGGCTTTTGAATCCCGAGATTTGTTCTTTTTGGACTTGGGGGCCTCGGAGGGGGAAGTTTTTCTCCTCTTCCTCTCCTTGTTTGGATTCGATGCCTCCTCTTCCCCAGGCGGAGGAGGCCTCATGGTCACATTCTCACCAAGACCTACACATAAAGAAACCAAGTAAATAAGGATTACATTACGAGGAAAACCTCGATGCACAAGCGAAGAAACTCATCGTGGTTTTTTGCCTCCCATCGGCCTTTGGCCAAATCATGCTAGAAATGTTAGACATGAGAAGAGGTGGAGGCCAGTTGTTGAACCCAGCCTTCGAGTTCCAGGATTAGATCGGAGGTTTTGATTCGGACGAATCGGCCCATCCATCCTCGGTCTTTGTCCTCGTCTATACTTGAGAACACCGTCTTCGTGGCCCGACGTTGAAGCTTTATCAACCCAACTCGAGATAGACGAGGGTTGTACAACCTTATCAGATGGTCGAGGGTGAAGGTCATTCCCTCGACCTTTCTCTAAAAAAGCCTGATCAGGTTAACGATGCGCCAGAATGAGAGATAGATCTGACCGAGGGTTACTTGATACTAGCGGCAGAAGTCGAGTATGACTAGATATACGGGACTCGGAGTGAAAGGATAGGTATATACGCTCAAATACCCTTTCACGTAGGTGGTGATGTCCTCCTCAGGGGAAGGAACCACCATTTTCTTATTTTTTCAACCACAATCCTTTTTCCTCTGGAGGTTGCTTTCCGATATTGAGAAGATGTATCGGGACATAGGTTCACAGAGACCTAGAACTGAGGAGGGTCTTTAAACTTTGAATTCGGAAGTTAGTTTGGTTGGCCCCAGGACACATTCCTCGATACAAGGCTCCACCGACGTCTTATCACCAGCCGGCCAGGAGGAAGAAGATGTAGCCTTCTCTTTTTGCGGCACAGTCTTGGAGGTCTTCGCCATTTGTATATATGTAGAAGGTGGAAGAAAGGTATGAAATTGGTGGCTCCGGTAAAAACAACAGCGACGTAACTGGCGGCGATGAAAGAAAGATAAAAAGGATTGGAGAGTTAAGAGCTTTTGAACAAAGGAAAGTAAAGTTTGAATCAACAAAGGAGGTGGTATTTATAGGCTTATGGTGACAGTTTGGTAACACTGGTGGCCGACCGACGACTGACATGCATTGATGGTTTTGGGACTCGCCTACTTCACGAAGACGATGTCATGATCGAGATACAGGGGAATCGAGACTCAAATCATTTCATTCTAAGAAACGTGGGGACTATCTGTATACAGTAAAAATCAGCCACAACTAATTTTTTGGGCTCGAGGGTCTGCCTCGAGATTAAGTTCATATCGAAGCGAGCTCGAGCTCAAAGAACACAAAGAACGAAGGATCGAGATCGGACACGATCGAAATCAAGCAACGGAATAGCGAGATATCAGTAATCGACCACAAATCTCGGCAGGAATCTCGGGATTGATAGAACCGCCAACGGTTATTGATGTCAATCATATATTTTACTTTCGAAATTAGAGTTATACCTTATTTAGGATTCCTCTACTATATAAAGAGGAACCCTATTCATTTGTAACCAGGATATATTATACACAATTACTGAGAAATAAGAATACTCTGCTCTTTCACTTACTTACATTTCCATGCTGTTATTATTGTTCTTAACACCTGATCTCGAGTCCATTCCAAATCGAGGTCGATAACTTGCAAATGACAATGGTTTAATTTATTTTAGTCTTTTAATTCATTTATTTATTTAGTCATTTATCAATTGGTATTGTATCGATCACGTATCCTTATAACCACATTACAAGTTTAATTATAACAACCCGGTCTATTGTTACGTAAAACCTACATTTTAATTGTTGTTATTGACTTGATATAGATTGGTTATATTGTATTTGATGTATTAGAGTTGATAGGCTTGAAATCAAATGGTTGTAGTGAGAGTTCAGTCAATTAGCCTTTAAAAATAGCCTTAAAATGGGAAAAGTCAACTGAGATTTGACTTATTGGTAAACGACCTCAAAATGCAAATGTTATGGCTCGGATAGCTTTGTTAGGTGATTTGAGACTTAGGAGTGTGTTCAGAATAATTTTGTGATGTCTGGTATAGAATTAGGCTTGAATTGGTGAAAGTTAGTTTTTGGCGATTCCGATCGGCAGTGGAAAATAGGCTATCGGGGTCGGAATGAAATTCCTACAGTTGGAACATGTTCGTAATGTCATTTGGACTTGTCTGCAAAATTTCAGGTCAAACGGAGTTGATTTGGATAGTTGTAACGACGCGGTTCGTCGTTATGTGAAACCTGCATTATAATTATTGTTATTGACTTACTATATATTGGTTATTCTGTTATTAATGTGTTAGAGTTGATAGGCTTGGAATCAGAATGGTTAAATGAGAATTCAGACACTTAGTCCGTAAGAATAGCCTTAAAAATGGGAAAAGTCAACTGAGAGTTGACTTATTGGTAAACGACCTCGGAATGCGGATTTTACGGCTCAGATGCACGCGGGGCTTATGAAGAGTGATTGTGAGGTTTCCTGATGGGGAGAGTGATTGTGAGGATGCCTGATGGGCAGAGTGATTGTGAGGATGCCTGATGGGCAGAGTGATTGTGAGGATGCCTGATGGGCAGAGTGATTGTGAGGATGCCTGATGGGCAGTGGTTACGATAAATGATTTTGGCCCGAGGGGCAGTTTTATGAAAGATTTTACTGAGTTTTCAAACTATGATTTACTTCGTTTTCACACTGGTTTTACTGAGAATTTTACTGAGATATACTGATATTGCACTTGTTTCGAAGGTTTTTCTGAAAACTGATTTCGAACTCATTATTTGATGAATGTTACGTGGTGACTTGGTGTTTTACTGGTTTGTGGAATTGTGTACATGTTCTGTGTGTTTATATTACTCAGACTGTGATTTATTTTCATTACTACTGAGTTGGCGTACTCATAAAGACTCCCTGTGCCTCTGTGCGCAGATCCAGGCACTAGTTCGCAGCATTAGCTGACGCAGTTTGGTAGCAGCATTTTCATGGGATTTCGAGGTAGCTGTCCAACGTCCACAGCTTCTCCATTTCCCTTCCTTATTTAATATTAGCATTTGATTCAGAGACATATATTATAGTTTTAGCAGAGTTAGATTTATTTATTCTTAGATGCTTATGACTATTGACTCCAGTTCTTGGGAGGTTGGTTAGACTATTATTGGGACGTTAATACATAATTATATTATTTGTGCTATGGTTGCGTGCTTATTATTTAATTGTGAAATGTTATAATTGAATAAACACGTATTAAGGTGATGGTTAGCTAACCTAGTTCCACGATAGGCGCCATCACGGCCTGTTAGGATTTGGGGTCGTGACAAGTTGGTATCAGAGCACTAGGTTGCATAGGACTCAAAGGTCATGAGCAGGTTTAGTAGAGTCTTGCGGATCGGTACGGAGACGTCTGTACTTATCTTCGAGAGGCTGCAGAACTTTTAGGAAACATCTCTATTTTCTTGAACTCTTTCGTGCCAATTTATTGATTCTCGCAATCTAAACTTACGTTGTTTCATTCTCTCACAGATGGTGAGGACACGCAATACCGATCAGGGTAACCAGGCACCAGCCAGACCCACAAGGGGTCGAGGCCGAGGTAGAGGTAGGGGACCAGCTCAGGCAGCACCTGGGGTGGTACCACAGGATACCCCTATCGTTCAGGATCAGGTTCTAGTCGATGGAGCCCCAATGGAACAGGCTCAGGCACCGGCAGTGCCTATTATTATTCTGGGTCTTCAGGAGACCCTGGCTCAGATATTGACGGTGTGTTCCAGTTTGGCTCAGGCAGTTGCTATGTCTACTACTGCCACTGCAACTCAGGCCGGGGGAGGCAATCAGACTCCAGCTGCTCGGACGCCTGAGCAGGTTGTACGGGGTATTCAGGCACCAAGAGCAGCCCCAGTTCAGTCGGTTGCTCCAGCCCAGGAGTTTGCGGTCGCTGCTATGCCTGAGGATGATCAGCGTAGGTTGGAAAGGTTCAGCAGACTTAAGCCTGCGACTTTCAGTGGCGCAGAGGGTGAGGATGCCAAAGGTTTTCTTGATAAATGCCAGAGGATACTGCGTACTGCAGGTATTTTGGAGATCAGCGGGGTCTCGTTTGTTACATTTCAGTTTGTGGGTGCTGCTTTTACTTGGTGGGAGTCATTTGAAAGGCGTAGGCCAGTTGGTTCAGCACCTCTCACCTGGCAGCAGTTCTCCACGATCTTTTTGGAGAAATATGTTCCTCAGTCCCATAGAGAGGAGCAGCGTAGGCAGTTTGAGCAGTTGCGCCAGGGAGAATTATCAGTTACCCAGTACGAGATGAGGTTTTCTGAGTTAGCCAGACATGCGTCTGAGATTGTCCCTACTGACAGGGAGAGGATTAGGAGGTTTGTAGATGGTCTCTCGTATCAGCTTCGGATTTTAATGACCAGAGAGAGGGTGTCTGGAGTTACATTTGAACAGGTTGTGGATATTGCTTGGGATATTGAGTCGGTTCGTAGGCAGGATCGTGAGGAAAGAGAGGTCAAGATGCCTCGGGGATCAGGAAATTTCAGCGGTGCCCTTTCCAGAGGGCAATTTGAACCTAACAAAGGTCGTTCATTTAGACCTCCACAGTCAGTTCGCCCAGCATACAATGGTGTATCGTCAGGGCAAGGTCCTCGCAATGCTCATCAGGGGCTTTCATCTTTTAGTGCCCTTCTAGCTCAGAGCTCCGCCCGAGCATGATCTCATCAGGGTTCGTCTGGTGGTTATCACGGCGGCAGGAGTTTTCGTCAGTTTTCATCTCTGACTCAAGGTAATTGTTATGAGTGTGGAGAGTTCGGACATGAGTGGAGGCAGTGTCCTCGTCGTCCTAATAGTTCAGCTCAGCAGTGGGTCCAGCCCTCGGCTTCAGCCCCAATTATTTCACCACCTACCCAGGCCGCTAGGGGTGGTGGTCAGGCAGCTAGAGGCCGCCCTAGAGGGGGAGGTCGAGCAGGTGGAGGCCA
>ML289521.1:0-75895 GCA_005239495.1 Nicotiana undulata
GTTGGAAGGTTAATTGGCTTTATTACTGTTACATTATTTTATAGATGTCAAAGTGTTGTGTACATTGGCTTGTCTAGCGGTTTCAACGTTAGACGCAGTCACGGTCTGAAATGTGGGATTTCGGGTCGTGACAACTTAAATCAGTAAGGAAAGAAAATTTAAAACCCTAGTTTTAGGTAAAACACACAAAATCAGAAGAAAATAAAGACAAAGATCTACATGTTGCATAAAATGAACATAGACGGGAAATTATTCAAAAGAAACAGAGAATCGAACCAGTTTTGGTTCAAATGAAAAGGGTCTGAAACCCTAATTTAGGGAAAGTGAAAGAAATCGACAAAATAGGCAGATTCTCACATAATAGGGTGAATAATGACGAGATAATACTCAAAATCAAAGCTTGAACCAGTTTTGGTTTGAGTCAAAAAAGGATCTGTGAACCCTAACCTTAGGGTTAAGTACGAATCAGCAAGGTATGAACAAACCGGGCTCACACGGCAAAAAATAACGTGTGTGGACTTAATGTCGTCCAGATTCAAGAGATGAAGATCGATTAGGAAAGAATCAAAGTGGGGTACTTGCCATGTTTAGGCAAGTACTAAGTTATTACGTAAAGAATCACCAAATAAAGGAAATAAGTCGAAATGGTAAGTAAATGGGAAGAGAATCCCATTAGGAACGGGATTAGGGGAGGATTTTGGAGAGGCGGTGGGATTAGGGTTCTCTCGAGAAGGGGAGTATAGAGGCAGTGGGTTAGGGGAAATGGTTTTAGGGTTTGGGAGATAGGGATATAAGGAAAGATGGGGGGTTGTTTATGAGATGTTGATCATTTTTTACCTACGGCTGGGATTTGAGCAGGACTATGTCGGGTTTCATTAAATGGGCAAGGGTACTGGGCTAGGGGTATTGAGCTTGGAGTAATTGGGTAGTTTAGGTCCGAAATTAATTGAAAATTGGGGCTAGATTTTAAATACTTAATTGTAATAAATAAATAATTTATAAAAATGATAGATAAATAACTAAAATATTATTTGTGCATGAAAATGATTAAAATAATTATTTAACATTATAAAAAAGAAAATGGTTATGTTTTGCATAAATAATGTATTTATAAGTATATATATGGGCTATTATTGTAAAATGTGCAATTTAGTCTTAAAAATGCAAATGTAATTATAACAAATGTACTAAAATATTTAAAACCTCATATGGGTATGAATGATGAGTTTAGATGATACAATCATCATAAAAATAATTTTTAAGGTAATTAATATATATTTATATAATAAAATGCAGAAATAAATTTATTAAAGCCTTTAACAATTATAAAAAATCATGAAAAATACTTGTATATGCTTGTAAATCAAATGATGATGTATATGCATTATTTTGAAAGTATATATATATTTGAGAAATGTGAGGAAAAATTTGGGTATCAACAGGGCATATCCAGAAAATGAGTGAAATACAAGGAAATATATGAATAAGTGGAACCGGGGTCAAATAATACAAAGGCATCTTTGTGGCAAACTGAGACAATACCTGTAATCACAGCATCTGAAGCAATAGCATCTGGTCTGACAGGGAGGGCATAGAAACGGGCCTGGCCACCCCCTGATCTGCCTCCCCCTCTCGGGCGACCCTTAGGTGACTGAGCTCCACCCCTAGCTGGCTGGGCGGGTGGTCGAGGAACTGGTGTTGATGACATAGACTTGCTCCTCTGAGGAGCGGGACCTCCCACTATACGGGAACACTCTCTCCTTATGTTACCAAACTCCCCACACTCATAACAACTCCCCGGTGCTGGTGATGGGTACTGATAGGAGCCATGAGCACCGGGATAACTAGCAAAAGGAGATGGAATAGACGAACCCTGACCCAATGGAGCACGAGAAGAACTCTGCGCTGGAAGGGCACCAAGAGACGAACGACCCTGCTGATAACTGTGAGAACCATGGCCAAATGATGCACCACGATGAATTGGGCGAGCTGTCTAACCATGTTTGGAAGGACGACCTCTACCGTACTGAAACTAACCCCTAGAAGGAGAACCGCTAAAACCACCCTGTCCACGAGGCCTCTTGGCCTCCCTCTCAACCCTCTCATGAACCCGAACCATCTGAATATGTCTAGCAATGTCAACGACCTCATCACAAGTAGCACCAGACACTCTCTCTTTGGTCATAAGAAATCACAGTTGATAAGTGAGGTCGTCTATAAACCTCGTGATCCTCTCCTTTTCTGTGGGAACCAACCAGATATCATGACGAGCCAACTCCGAGAATCGCATCTCATAGTGCATCACAGACATATCACGCTAACGAAGCTGCTCAAACTGTCTACGAAGCTCCTCTCTGCGGGACTGAGGTACGAACTTCTCCAGAAAGATAACCGAGAACTGCTGCCAAGTAAGGGGTGCTGCGCCGAACGTCCTACGCTTCTCGTAAGCCTCCCACCATCTGAATGCAACCCTAGAAAACTGAAAAGTAGTGAACAAGACCCGACAAGTCTACAGAATACCCGTTGTATGGAGTATCCCCTGACACTTGTCCAAGAAATCATGTGCATCCTCTCCCTCTGCACCACTGAAAGGTGGAGGCTGGAGTCTCCCAAACCTCTCCAACCTACACTGGTCATCCTCAGGCATAGCAGAAACTACCTAGTATTGTGCAGCTACAACTGGTTGGGATGGTGGTGCCTCCGGTATTTGGAGTCCTTGTACAACCTGCTCAGTTGTGCGGGCAGCGGGAGTCTTGAGTGCCTCCCCCGGCCTGAGAAGTGGGTGCAGCCATTGAAGTAGAGAACGCCTGAGCAAGGCAGTACACACAGTCAAAATCTGAGCTAAGGCCTCATGAGGCCAGGAATCACGATGAGCACAAGTGGTGCCTCGGCAGTCCCGCCAGAGCATCCATAACTAGGACCTGGTCCTGATCTGGGGCAACTGGTGGATCTGTAGGTATTGCCCCTGCTATTGTGCGGGCTACACCTCTGCCCTTATCACGGCCTCTATCGTGGCCTCGACCTCTCGCGGCCTGGCTGGTGGTTGGCCCTCCTGTCCGGTAGTACGAGTCCTCACCATCTGTGAGAGAATGAAATAACAGATGTTTTTGTTACCAGAATTAACAGATTCACACGGCAAGAATTCAAGAATGTGGAATTTTCCTTAAAGGTTATGCAGCCTCTCGAAGATAAGTACAGACGTCTCCGTACCGATCCACAATACTCTACTAAACCTGCTCATGACTTGTGAGACCTATGTAACCTAGGCAATAATACCAACTTGTTACGACCCAAAACCTAAACTGACGTGATGACGCCTATCCTGGAACTAGGCAAGCCGACATTGTCAATATGCTTTCATTATATATAACAGAAGTGAGATAAAATAGTTAAAATTAACAGAAGGTTAACATTACCACGGGATAAAGACCCAAAACTCAAGAGAGGAATAATAGCACGGCATCGGGGTGTCACTAGTCATGAGCATCTAACAACAATCTAGAACAAAAGCTACTACAATTTGTGCCAATGCCAAAACAAGTGAAAATAAGATGATAAGAAGGAGGAACAAGGCATGCGGACGTTGGGAGCTACCTCGTAAGTCTCTGAAAGTCAACCAGAGCAGGAGCTTAGCGACCGCTAGGACCGTACACACATGAATATGCACATAAAGTGCATGGTGTAGCATGAGTACAACCAACTCAGGAAGGAACAAAATTAAATAAGGAACTGAGAAGCAGTGACGAGCTATGAGAACACAGTTCATTTCAAACGTTTACAGTAAAGGGTGAACATGCTTTCAAATCCTGTAATTAAGTCAAGTCCGTTCGAGCTCAAGTAAAACAATATGAAACTTCCAAAAATTTCACAACAACAACAAATAGCAACGAAGTGCAACAATAAGTAAGAGCAAATACAACCACTCAAGGCAACAGCCACTCAACTCATCTCAACAGCTCATACTCTCGGCTCTCAGCCCTCAATACACACTCTCAATAGGTACATGCGCTCACTGGGGTGTACAGACTCCGAAAGAGCTCCAACAGCCCAAACGCTATATTGATGCGGCATGCAGCCTGACCCAATACTGTTGCGGCGTGCAACCCGATCCAACTACTGATGTGGCGTGCAGCCCGATACAATATGTATATATGGCCCGAAGGCTTGTTGTGGCGTGTAACCCAATCTAATATTGTTGTGACGTGCAGCCCGATCCAATATACCTCACATAGCTCTCAGCTCGGCACTCAGGCCCTATCTCAGTCACTAGCCTCTCCAGCCTCACAAAATAGCACAATAAACAGCCCAAATAGAGAATATAACAAGTATCAACAAGAAATGAGAGAGAGCTGAGATATAATACACAAGTATGACGGTGACTGAGTACAAGACAACAATTAGCAGTCAATTCAACAAGTACATGACAATTGAGGGTCCCACCAGTGATATCATATAGCTTAAGCATGGTTTCTAACATGGAAGGCACTCAATAACTCAAAAACAAAGTGTAACAGGTGATAACAATGGGCTATTCGACTTTACAGTCTCTCAAGACGGACCAAGTCTGAATCCCACACGGTACACACTCACACGCCCATCACCTAGCATGCGCGTCACCTATAAATATTCACATCATACAAATTCTCGGGGTTTCATATCCTCAAGACCAGATTTATGACTGTTAGTTACCTCAACAGCGTAAAAATCCTACTCCGGAATGCCCTTTCTTCTCGAATCGGCTTCCAAATGCCCTGAATATAATCACAAACAATAGAACACCATTAAAATAGGTTTAAGGGATCAATCCCACAAGAAAACTACTAAATTAGAACCAAATATCTGAATTTGGCTCAAACCCGGCCCCTGGTCCCACGTCTTAAAATCCGACAAAAAAAAAACCCCGAAAGCCCATTCACTCACGAGTCTAGTCACACCAAATTTACCAAAATCCGACTTCAATTGCCCATCCAAAACCCTAAAATTCACTCTCCAATTCCCAAGCCCTAAACCCCGAAATTTCTAGCTCAAATCCTTAATTAGATGTTGAAGAAAGCCATAGATTGAAAACATTTAGGCAAATCTGGGTTAGAATCACTTACCCCAATGTTCTCCTTGAAAACCTTTGAAAAATAGTCTCTCTCTCGAGCTTCTCAAGTCCAAAATCGAAAATGAAAGTCTAAAAATCGAGTTGGTGTTTGTCTGCCAGGAATACCGCTCCTGCGGACCCCTTTAATGCTTCTGCACACCGCACCTGCAGAAAATCCATCACAGGTGCGGATTTCACTTAAAATCCAAGACTCCGCTCCTACAGCCCCACAACCACCTCTGCGCCTATCGTAGGTGCGGAAATCCATCGCACCTGCAGCTCCATCTCGCACATGCGCCCAGCAGCCCGCATATGCGACTCTCGTATGTGTGGGAAAATATTCGCACATGCGGATCCTGCCCAGCTCCTTCATGACCCATTAGTGGCTCCTCTTTCACTCCGGTGGGCTCGCACCTGCGATTCCCACTTCGTAGGTGCGGCAAACACCAGTAGCAGCAGCTTCAGCTGCAGTTCTCCAACTCCAAACAATACGGTAACCACCCGAAATCACCCCGAGGCCCTTCGGACCTCAACCAAACATACCAATAGGTAATATAACCTCATATGAACTTAGTCGAACCCTCGAATCACTCAAAACAACATCAAAACACCAAATTACACCCAGATTCAAGCCTAAGAACTTCTAAATTTTTGAATTTCGCAAATGACGCCGAAACCTATCAAATCACGTCCGATGTGACCTCAAATCTTACACACACATCAAAAATGACACCACAAACCTACTCTATCTTCCGGAATTCCATTCCGGCTCAGATATCAAAATTTCCACTGTCGAACAAAATCGCCAAATTTTCAATTTTCGCCAATTCGAACTTAATTCTGTTACGGGCCTCCATATCACCTTCCAGACGCGCTCCTAAGTCTGGAATCACCTAACAAAGCTAACGGAACCATAAAAATTTGAATCCGGGGTCGTTAACACATAAGTCGACATCCGGTCGACTTTTCCAGCTTAAGCTTTCAATAAAGAGAATAAGTGTTTCAATTTCTCTCCGACCCACTTCAGACCCGAACCATAACCCGATAAGATATTATACAGCTGTAAAGCATAAAAAGAAACAGAAATGGAGGAAACGGGGCTATAATTCTCGGAACGACCGGCCGGTCGCTACAATTAGCTTGTCATTTGACTTTACCATATTATAGAATATTCTCTTATTTTATATATACTATTTTCTATATACATGTTTCACACATAACTCTCCAGCTAAGAAGAGAAAGATTAAAAATAAAAACGTAAAATTAAATAACAAATTTAAAAGTATACAATAAAATAGACACCACTAATAGTGAACAACGTTAATTTCATGAAATCATTTTTATGAAGATATTAAAGATGTCACTTTTTAAAACTAAAGCAAGAACAATCAAGAATAGTGTGAACATGAAGAATAAATACATTTAAAGAATTCTATTACTCTAATGTTCCAAAAATTATATCCCTCAACAAATCAGTAGCTTAAATAATACAAACATTTTGTTTTATAAAAAGGAATTTTATTATTTAGAATAAGGAGAATATGAAAATAGGTGGTTTGTAAAACAAATTAAATTCATAAGAGCAATATTCTTAAAAAGATACAGAAAATAAAATCAATACTTTATATTATGCAAATATCCTTTTTGTTTGGAAAGTTTCGATTGATTTTCACATTCTATATGAACTATCTTAATGTATTTTTGCTTCTATCATAGAGCCAATATAATCTTTGTTTTAATTGTTTTTGGTGTAAACTGTTTTTAACCCATCATCACACATAATATATTGATAATAATATTCTACAATAGTTTGCTTTCCATTTGAATATAAATTGAATGTAAATCTTGAATTTCGGAATAATTGATGCCATAAGAGAATCTAATTGTGAAAATAAACAAATCAACGAAATAATTTGTTAAAATTCAGCGTACAGGATACTTGGACGAACTCGTCTAAAAAACCAACTCTAACATGCACTTGTTTGATTTGATTTGTAAAAGAATCAATCCATACTAAAGTAAAAATAAATAAATTAAAGAGAACACTCGTTCGTCTTATTAGAACTATTTTATTATCATGTCAACGAAAAATATTCACAAAATTAGATTGCGCATTTGAAAATTATCATTTAATTATTGAATTATTATTTAAAATTGTCACGACCCGGAATTCCCACCGTCTGGATCGGGATGGCGCCTAAAAGCTAACTTGCTAGGAAACCCACGTTAGAATATTTTACTTCTTTTAGCAGTTTAAACAGTAACATTGATAACGAATTAAAATAACAGATATGTTCTAAGTACAAATACGGAAGTTAAACATCCAATTGTCTATTACATTTCCCTCAATCTGGTGTCACAAGTTCACGATCTTCTAAAGTAATAGACATAAAGGTCTGAAATAAGTATAAAGCTGTTTGAATGAGGTTATACATCTAAAAGAAAAGAGGATGGGGACTCTAGGTGCTACGGGCGCTGAACCGTCGTACCTCCAGTATCCGTAAATATCCGTTCCGGGCTCACCAATGACCGCTGCTGGGACCGTCTCCAAATTCTGCACAATGTGCAGAGTGTAATATCAGTACAACCGACCCCATGTACTGGTAAGTGCCGAGCCTAACCTCGACGAGGTAGTGGCGTGGCAAAGGCGGGACACATATACAAAACAACCTATATGCAACATATAAAATGACAAAATAATATAACTACTGAGCAGAACTAACATCCAACTAAAACTGATAACCACAGCCTCTAGAGTGAACCAGTGTCGTCCAGAATTACCAATCCTTACTATATCAAATAATGAAAAAAATATCGAAAAGAAATGCAATTCAGGATATAGAAACAAATGGTCTTGTTGCGGCACGCAACCCCGATACCACCAGACATCCAAAATTCTCCCTTATTCCTATGTAACAGTAACAATAACAGTAAATAATATATATATATATATATATATATACCCGATCCTACCATATATCAATATCAATAGGATAATTCACCCTTTTTTCACCATATCAATCCACCCTTATTCCTCTTGTTGCCACGTGAAACCCGATCCCACCGTATAAACATATTCACCCTTATTCCTCCATATCAATCCTCCATTATTCCTCCTGCTACGGCGTGCAGCCAGATCCCAACATATCTGTGCCAAACACTCAATGTACACAGATAATTTACAGTCTAAATCACAAAGCCTTTATGATAAATAAATACCAAACTAAACCAAGCAAATGAAACCTTGATCAATATAAAATCTACTCAAATAATACTACACAGCCAGATCTATCCAGCAATTTATAATTAAAAGGTGCAAACAAGTCAAATTAAGCAAATAGCAGGGATTAGGGGACCTATGGAAAAAACTAACATAGCTAACAGGAGAAGATGTTGATTAACACGTAGTTAAGCATGGAAGCATTTAGAGCATATAAAAATTAAGACAGGGAATGAAACAATTAAAGGAAAGCTGTAAATCAGTGAAAACAGATAATTTGGCGACATATAAGCACTCGTCACCTCGCATATACGCCGCTCACATGGATTTCACATCAAATATTTCTAAAAAAAATCGATTTCAATACATAAATTTAGGTTTACCAAACTTTCCCCCAAAAAGTCAAAATTCAACCTCGGGCCTGCTTGGTCAAAACTTGAGGTTCGGACCAAAACCCATTCACCTATTCACCCCCGAGCTTGAATATGTAACTAGTTTCGAAATCCGACCCCAAATTGAGGTCTAAATTCCAATTTCCCAAAAAAAAACTAATTCTACCAAAACCTCTAATCCTTGCCATGAAATTCCTAGATTTTAGGTTGAAATCTTTTAAAATGAAGTGAATGATTGAAAGAAATGAGTTATGAATCACTTACCTATGATTTGGTGAAGAAGTGGTCGTCGGAAAATCGCCTAAAGGGTTTCTTGTTTTTGAAAGTTTAGAAAAATGAGAAAAATCCTGTCTAAGTCAAGTTTTACCAGCTGCAAATGTCGCATTTGAGACCTGAGCTTCGCAATTGCGAAGCTCGGAAATGCGACAAAGAAATCGCAAATGCGAACCTGTCGCATTTATGCTGCCTTCGCAAATGCGAACCATTTGCTCGCAATTGCAAACATTGGACTTCCGCAAATGTGGCATAAACCTCGCAAATGTGAGAACTCCCAAGTCCCATCCCATGCTCGCAAATGCGATGTTTCTTCACAAATCCGAGGCTCGCATTTGCGAGCCAATACCTCGCAATTGTGAGACCTGCAGACCTTAAGCACACCCGCTATTTTACTAAGTTTCATATCACACTGTAGCCTATTCAAAACTCACCTGAGCCCTTAGAACTCCAAACCAAACATGCACACACGTCGAAAAACATCATACGAACTTGCTCGTGCGATCAAATCGCCAAAATAATACCTAGAACACGAATTTAGCACCAAATCACATGAAATTCCTAAGAACACTTTGAAATTCTTTTTTTCACAACTGGGCGTCTGAACCATGTCAAATCAGTTCCGTTTCTCACCGAATTTCACATATAAGGTATAAATATCATAACAAACTTGTACCGGACCAGATACCAACAAGATCAAACATTAACCAATTTCTTAAAACCATTAAAATTTCAGTCTTTCAATGTTAAACAAAAATTCATATCTCGCGCTATGGACCTCGGGATTCATTTTCGGGCATGACCGGGTCCCATATTTCACTACGGACCCATCGGGACCGTCAAAACACAGGTCCGAGTTCATTTACTCAATATGTCGACCAAAGTCAAATAAAATCAACCTTTAAGGCCAAAAATTATTATTTCATCAATTTTCAACATAAAAGCTTTACGGAAATATGCCCGGACTGTGCACTTAAATCGAGGAGGGTAAAAATGAGATTATTAAGGCTAAAGAGCGCAGAATTGAGTTCTAAACATAAGATGATCCTTTTGGGTCATCACAATCTCTGCCTCTAAAAAAACCGTGCATCCTCGAAAGGACAAAGAAAAGTACCTCAAATGGTAAATAGGTGGTGATATCTACTCCGCATGTCCAACTCGGACTCCCAATTAGTTGCCTCAATAGGCTGACCTCTCCACTACACTCAAACAGAAGGATAACTCTTTGATCTCAACTGACGAACCTGCCGGGTGACACCTGAAGCAACACCCTCTCCCCGACCATGAATGCCACATCACGAACTCTACGGTCGGCATAACTCTTTTTCCTTGACTGAGCTGTGCGAAGTCGATCCTGTATAATCTTGACCTTTTCCAAGGCCTCATGTACTAGATTTGTGCCAAACAACCGAGCCTCCTCTGGCTCAAACCACCCAACTGGCGACCTGCTCCGTCTACCAATAATGCTTCATAGGGAGCCATCTGGATATTTGACTGGTAACTGTTGTTGTAGGCGAACTCTGAAAGGGTAAAGAACTGATCCCACGATCCTCCGAAGTCTATAACACAAGCGCAAAGCACATCCTCCAAGATCCGAATAGTACGGTCGGACTGCCCGTCCATCTGAGGATGAAATGTTGTGCTCATCTCAACCCGCGTACCCAACTCATGTTGTACTGCTCTGCAGAAATGCGAGGTGAATTGCGTACCTCGATCAGAAATGATAGACACAAGCACACTATGAAGACGAACGATCTCACGAATATATATCTCTGCCAACCGCTCCGAAGAATAGGTAACTGCCACATGAATGAAGTGTTATGACTTAGTCAGCCTATCCACAATGAACCAAACGGCATTGAACTTCCTCTGAGTGTGGGAGTCCAACAACAAAGTCCATAGTGATACGCTCCCACTTTCACTCAGGAATCTCTATCTGCTGAAGCAAACCACCGGGTCTCTGATGCTCATACTTCACCTGCTGACAATTCAGGCACCGAGCTACATAAGCAACTATATCCTTCTTCATCCTCCTCCACCAATAATGTTGCCACAAGTTCTGGTACATCTTGGCGGCGCCCGGTCGAATATAATACCGAAAAATGTTGGCCTCCTCAAGAATCAACTAACGAAGCCCATCAACATTAGGCACACACACGCGACCCTGCATCCTCAAAACCCCATCATCTCCAATAGTAACCTGCTTGGCACCACTGTGTCGTACAATGTCCCTAAGGACCAACAACTGAGGTTCATCATACTATCGATCTATGATACGCTAAAACAAGGAAGATCGAGCGACTGTGCAAGCTAAGACAAGGCTGGGCTCTGAAATTTCCAACTCACAAACTGGTTGGCCAAAGTCTGAAAATCTTGCTAGTGGCCTCTCACCGACTGGAATGAACGCAAGGCTACCCATACTCGCTACCTTCCTACTCAATACGTCAGCCACCACATTGGCCTTCCCCGGATGATACAAGATGGTGATATCATAGTCTTTCAGTGGTTCTAACCTCCTCCTCTGTCTCAAATTGAGATCCTTTTGATTGAACAAATACTGAAGGCTGCGATGATCCGTGGAAACCTCAGACGACACGCCATAAAGGTAGTTCCTTCAAATCATCAGCGCATGAACAATGGTTGCCAACTCTAAATCATGGACATGGTAATTCTTCTCATGAACCTTCAGCTGCCAAGACACATACGCAATCACCCTGCCCTCCTGCATCAATACTTCTCCGAGCCCAACACGGGAGGCATCACAATATATCGTGTCAGATCCTGAATCTGATAGTAATACCAACACCAGCGTTGTAGTCAAAGTTGTCTTGAGCTTCTGAAATCTCGTCTCACACTCGTCCGACCATCTGAACGGGACACCATTCTAGGTCAACCTGGTTAACGGGGCTGCTATAGATGAAAACCCATCCACAAATCAACGGTAATAACCCGCCAAACCCAAGAAGCTCCTGATCTCCATGGCTGAAG
Source organism: Nicotiana undulata (assembly GCA_005239495.1). Lineage (NCBI taxonomy): Eukaryota > Viridiplantae > Streptophyta > Magnoliopsida > Solanales > Solanaceae > Nicotiana > Nicotiana undulata. Next base: position 11,960 of record ML289521.1, read on the forward strand.
TGGGTCTAGGCCAGTTCTTGACTGCCTCAATCTTCTTAGGATCTACATGAATGTCATCTGTTGATACAACGTGGCTCAAGATAATGACTGAATTCACCGAAAACTCGCACTTTGAAAATTTAGCATACAATTGATTGTCCCTCGGAGTCTGGAGCACTGTCCTAAGGTGATGCTCATGCTCCTCCCCACTGCGGGAGTATATCAAGATGTCATCAATAAACACAATAACAAATGAATCCAGATAAGGCTTGAACGTCTGGTTGAGTCCATAAATGCTAATTGGGCATTGCTCAACCCAAAGGACATCACTAGAAACTCGTAGTGCCCATACCGCGTTCGAAAATCTTTCATAGAGACATCAGATGCCCTAATCCTCAACTGATGGTAGTCGGATCTCAAATCAATCTTTGAAACACCTTGGCACCCTGAAGCCGATCAAATAAATCATCATTCTTCGGCAATGGATACTTGTTCTTGATGCTAACTTTGTTCAACTGCCGATAATTTATACACATCCTCATAGACCCATCCTTTTTCTTCACAAACAAAACCGGTGCACCGCAGGGTGAGACACTAGGTCTAATGAAGCCCTTATCAAGAAAATCCTGCAACTGTTCCTTCAATTCTTTCAACTCTAGTGGGGCCATCCAGTATGGTGGAATGGAAATGGGCTGAGTGCCCGGAGTCAAATCAATACAAATTTCAATATCCTTGTCGGGTGGCAGGTCTACAGGATATACCTCTGAAACTCACGAACAACGGGCACAGAATCCATAGAAGAACCCCCACACTCGAATCAGGAATATAAGCTAAATAGGCCAAACACCCTTCTCGACAATACACCGAGCCTTCATATAAGAAATAACCCTGCTTGTAGAATGGCCAAGAGTCCCTCTCCACTCTAATCGAGGGAAACCCTACAAGGCTAATATCACTGTCTTGGCGTGATAGTGCAAAATAGCGTGATAAGGTGACAACCAATTCATACTTAATATAACATCGAAGTCCACCATATCAAGGAGTAGAAGATCTACACTAGTCTCAAGACTCCCAATAGTGACCACACACAAGCGATATACACGATCTTCCATAATAGCGTCCCCCACAGGTGTGGACACATATACAAGGGCACTCAAAGAATCACGAGGCACAACCAAATTTGAAGAAAAATAAAATGACACATAAGAGTAAGTAGACCCCGGATCAAATAAAACTGAAGCATCTCTACTGCAAAATGAAACAGTACCTGTAATGACAACATCGGATGACTCAACCTCAAGTTTGGCTGGAAAAGCATAACATCGGGGCTGGGTCCCACCACTCTGAACCATATCCTTGGGACGGCCTCTAGCTAATGAGCCTCCACCTCTAACGGCCTGACCTCTACCTCTAACAATCTGGCCCCTACCTCTGGCTACCTGACCCCTGCCTCTGGCTAGATGAGTAGGCGGTACAACAACTAGTTCCAGAACCATGGCATGAGAACCTTGATGTTGTTGCTGAACACCCAATAATCTCAGACAGGTCTTCCGAATATGGCCATAATCACCACACTCGAAACATCCATCTTGATATTGTGGCTGTGGAAACTGAGACTGACCCGGACGAGTCGGTTGACCACGATAATAACTCTGAAGAGGAGGTGCTATGATAGGAGCTGGTGGTGCACTATATCCTGGCTACCCAGAAGGAGGTACATAAGAACCACGACTCTTTGAAGCATTGTGGGGTGCCTGAAGCGCTGAATGGAATGGCATGGGATGATGGCCCATACCAAAAGTACCTTTGCCTCCAAATGATGCGCGGCTGAACCCACCGGCATGACGAGGTCTCTTATCTGGCCCCTGACCTCCCTGTCCAAGAACCATCTTGACTTGTCTGGCGATATTTGCCGCATTCTGGAAAGAAATCTCGCTCCTAGTCTCCTTAGCCATCTGCAATCTAATAGGTTGAGCAAGTCCCTCAATAAAACTCCCCACCCTCTCTCTCTATATATTGGAAGAAAAAGAATAGCATGATGGGCCAAATCCACAAAACGGGTCTCATACTGAGTAATAGTCATGCTGCCCTGCTGGAGACTCTCGAACTGACGGCGGCGCTCCTCTCTCAAGGTAATAGGCAAAAACTTCTCTAAGAAGAGATGTGAGAACTGGTCCCAAGTAAGAGCAGGCGACCCATCTGGTCTGGTCAACAAATAATCCCTCCACCATTTCTTAGCAAAACCAGCCATCTGAAAAGTAGCAAAGTCGACCCCATCGGTCTCCAATATACCCATGTTCCGAAGAACCTCGTGACAGCTATCAAGATACTCTTGGGTGTCCTCTGAAGTAGCACCACTGAAATGGACTGGAAAGAGCTTGGTAAACCTATCCAATCTACATAAAGCCTCAGAAGACATAGCTGACCCATCACCGGGTTGTGCCGCAGCAACCGGCTGAAGTACTCCGACTGGATGAGCTGGTGGAATCTGAAACTAGGGAGCCATCTGCTCGGCAGTGTGAGTAGCAGGAGTCTGCACACCTCCTCCAGCCTGAGATACGGCTGGTGCCATGGGAAATGCGCCAGTCTGGGCCACACTCTCCATAAGGCCCACCAATCGGACCAAGGCATCCTTAAGCATTGGGGTGGCAATAAACCCCTCCGGAATCTAAGCTGGTCCGGCAGGAATAGTCTGAGTTGGAACCTCCTCATCGAACACTACCTGAGGCTCCACAGTTGGGGTTGCTGCTCGGGCTCTGGGTTGAGCCCTACCCCTGCCCCTCGTAGGAGCTGCTGCTCAGCTGAAGAAGCGGTACGTATTCTCGCCATCTTCTAGAGAATAAGTATGGGAGAGTTCAATCAGTATTGAGATAACAAAATTGCACAACAGAGTTGAATATAAGTGAAATTTGTTCCTAAACTTCATAGCCTCAGAGAGATAAGTACAGACGTCTCCGTACTGATCCTCCAGACTCTACTAAGTTTGCTCATGACTAGTGAGACCTATGTAACCTAGTGCTCTAATAACAACTTGTCACGACCTCGAATTCCCACCGTCGGGATCTTGATGGCGCCTAACAGTTCACTTGCTAGGCAAGCCATGTTAGAACATTTTACTTCTTTTAGCAGTTCAAACAGTAACATTGATAACGAATTAAAATAACAGATATGTTCTAAGTACAAATGCAGAAGTTAAACAACTAATCGTCTATTACATTTCCCTAAATCTAGTGTCACAAGTTCACGAGCTTCTAAAGTAATACACATAAAGGTCTGAAATAAGTATAAAGTTGTCTGAATGAAGTTATACAGCTAAAAGAAAAGAGGATGGGGACTCCAGGTTCTGCGGGCGCTGAACAACCGTACCTCAAGTCTCCGCAAATATCCTATCCGGGCTCACTAATGATCGTTGCTGGGAGCGTCTCCAAAATATGCACAATGTGCAGAGTGTAGTATCAGTACAACTGACCCCATGTACTGGTAAGTACCGAGCCTAACCTCGATGAGGTAGTGACGAGGCTAAGGCGGGGCACATATGCAAAACAACTTGTACGCAACATATAAAATGACAGAATAATAGAACTACTGAGCAGAACCAAACAACCAACCAAAACTGATAACCACAGCCTCTAAAGTGAACCATTGTCGTCTAGAATTACCAATCCTTACTATATCAGATAATGAAAGAAATACCGGAAAGAAATGCAGTTCAGGAAATAGAAACATATGGTTTTGTTGCGGCGCGCAACCCGATCCCACCAGACATCACAAAATTCTCCCTTATTCCTCTTTAGTAATAACAATAACAACAAATTACATATATATATGTGTGTGTGTGTGTGTGTGTGTGTGTGTGTGTATGAGTGTGTGTGTGTGTGTGTGTGTGTGTTGCGGCGCACAACCCGATCTCACCATATATCAATATCAATAGTATAATTCACCATTATTTCACCATATCAATCCACCCTTATTCCTCATGTTGCAGCGTGCAACCCGATCACACTGTATAAACATATTCACCATTATTCCTCCATATAAATCCTCCATTATTCCTCCTGCTACAGCGTGCAGCCCGATCCCAACATATTTGTACCAAACACTCAATGTACACAGATAATTTATAGTCTAAATCACAAGTCCTTTATGATAAATAAATACCAAACCGAACCAAGCAACATAAACCTTGATCAATAGAAAATCTACTCAAATAATACTACACAATGATACCTATCTGGCAATTTACAATTAAAAGGTGCAAACAAGTCAAATTAAGCAAATAGCAGGGATTAGGGGCCTATGGGAAGAACTAACATAGCTAACAGGAGAAGATGTTGATTAACACATAGCAGTTATGCATGGAAGAATTTAGAGCATATAACAATTAAGACATGGAATGAAACTGTTGGCCCAAGAAAGAAAATAGTTTTGAAGATTGACAAAGGAACTCCGAGATGAACCAGGTCCATCACAGGTGACATAAACGAGAAGATTTAAAGGCACATGAGATGCACATGCAGGAGATAAACGTATTCTGGTGAAATTGAGATATCTTCTTATCGAAAAGATTGCAAAAACGAAATTGGAGAAGGATTCCTTTTTCAATAAGAACAAAATCTAAGATAAGGAAGGTTTTAGGAGTTGAGTTTAACTAGAACTCTTTCACCAAGGAAGAGTAGCATTAGGATTCTAGTTAATTCCTTATCTACTAAATCCTATATATATTGTAGAGTGTTCTTATTATAAAGAGATGCACAAAAGCAGAAATTTATCAAGAATTGAGATCACAATTTGTGAAGAAATTTTGCAAGTAGTTCGAGCCAAATTGGAGAGTGCGAATCTGGAGCTACTTGAACCAGCTAGAAGAACATATTCCATCTGTTGTATATTAATCTAGTTTATTTGTAGTATGTGATTACAACGTGTACCTTTAAGCTTTATCTAGAAGCAATTGTAATAGGTATTGAGTGTTCAAGTTATAGCTAACTTGAAGTTTGTCGCAAATAGCTAGAGGCTAGTTTTCCACAAAGGGATTAGAGGTAGTCCTTAGGTTTACAAAAGAGTTTATTTTGTAAATGTTGTTTGGCTCATTGTTGTAGTGAAGTTTTTGGAGAAAATCCTACTGAGTAGTAGGTCGTGGTTTTCACCTTTTGAGCGAGGTATTTTCCACGTAAAAATCTTTGTGTTCTTTACTTTTCTGCATTTATTATTTCGCAACAGTAGGAGTTGGAACACATAGAAGAACCAGGTCCTTCTATCCAGTGCACGCGAAAATTGGACACCACACAAATCACCCCCCCCCTCTTGTGTGGTATTGACGTAGATAAACATCAATTGGTATCAGAGCGGGTTATCCTTGAAGAGGCTAACACCTTAGGAAAAGATCAAAATGAGTGTACCACTTGGGAATTGGGAAGGACAATCAACTGTTAGGCCTCCACTCTTCAATGACCAGTACTACTCCTGGTGGAAGAATAGGATGAAAAATCACTTAATTGGAGAAGACTATGAACTATGAGACATAGTCACTGAAGGTCCTTTAGCCACCATGAAGAAGACTGCTGAAGGAGTAGATGTGCCAAAGACTAGAGTTGACTGCATTGCTGACGATCTGAGAAAGTGGGAGAAAAATGATAAGGCCAAGAAGTGGCTTGTGTGTGGACTCGGTCTAGACGAGTATAGCAGAATTCAAAGTTGTACCACTGCCAAAGAAATTTGGGACACTTTGCAAGTGGCTCATGAAGGAACACCTCAAGTGAAAAGGCCAATAGGAACTCTACTATATTCTCAATATGAGAATTTCACCATGAAGGAAGGAGAGACCATACAAGAGATGTATACAAGGTTCACTACACTGACCAATGAACCCAAGTCTCTTGGAAGGGTTATTCTTGAAGAAGACAAGGTTGAGAAAATTCTGAAAAGGGGTATTGCCAGTCTCTTGGGAAAGAAAAATTACTGTCATCCATGAATCTAAGAACATTGCAACTCTTAAGCTGGATGAGCTGATTGGAAATATCACTGCCTATGAACTTAAAAGGCAGACTATGAAGATGGATGGTCCCAAGAAGGAAAGGAGTCTGGCATTCAGAATCACTGAAGAAGCTGATCTGGAGGAGGATGAAATGACCATGATCACAAAGGACTTCAAGAAGTACCTAATGAGAGAAAAGGGTCCTTCAAGAAGTGGAAGCTACAACAAACCAAGGGTTCCTGAAAAATAAACCAATGAGGGGTGTTACAAGTGTGGAAAGACTGATCACCACATCAAAAACTGCCCTCAATGGGAAATTGAATGGAAGAAGGAAAGAGCTGAACGAAGGAACAGGAAGAAGGAACAGGTTTAACCCAAAAAGAACAAAGGATCAACAAAGGTTATGGTTGCTGCCTGGGGAGAAAGCTCAGATGAAGATTCAGAGGATGAAGATGGATATGAACAAGCATTTATGGCAATTGGAGAATCTGATGAGGAATCTGAGGTAAGTATAATTCATCTCAAAGACAAGATTAAATTTTTGTCTAAAGAAAGGCTATCTGAGTTACTCCTGGATTTCATGGATGATTCTAAGGATCTAAACAATGAAAAGAAAAAACTGTCTAAGGAGTGTGTGATTTTGAAAGCTAAGTGCAAAAATCTGTAACTTAGGGCTAGTGAAAGTGATAGTAAAAATGATGAGTTAAAGAACCAGGTTCATGAACTTGACAACACTGTCCTAGAGCTAAGATCTGAAAATCTAAAACTGAAATTAGGAACAGGTAAAAACAAAGCTGATCACCCACAACTTACATTAGAAGAAAACCTAGGAAAATGAAAGACGAGTTGTACAAAAGAGATGAGCAGATAAGAGTCCTTAAGGAGGATCTAAGCAAGGTCAAGCATGAACTAGATAGAACTAGCAAATGGAACATGTCCTATGATGCTTTGACATGGCTACAGGATCATAGTAGCAATAGAAGAGGACTTGGCTTTGGGAATCCGCTACCTAAGTGGGATCCTAAAAACAAGTACCTCACTCTTCCTGAGAACAAGATTTGTACTCACTGTAGTAAGACAGGTCACTTTAAAAGTGAATGTAATGCAAAAGAAAAGGCCAGTCAAAAGAACAAAAGTTTTGTTCAAGGGAAGAATTGGCTACCAAGTTGGGCTAAAAAGAATTTAATTTGTCCTTTTGCTTATAGAAAGGGACCAAAACTAGTTTGGGTTCCTAAGACTAACCCCTGATTTTCTTTTGTAGGTTCAAGTGAAAGGTAGTAGCCAAATATGGTACATGGATAGTGGCTGCGCAAAACACATGATTGGCAACAAGGACTAGTTGCTTTCACTTGAGGACCTCAAAGGAGAAATGTCTCCTTTGGAAATGGAATGAAAGGTTAAATCATTGGGGTTGGTAAGGAACAAGATGATGAATAAATTGGGCTGGTCAGAAACTCAGTCCAAACTGGAGCAACACTGGAGGAAGGAACAGGTGATGGAACAGGTTCATCCATCCGGGCAACATGACTGGGGGAATTGAACAAACTAATTCCCAAACCTCACTAGAACCTGTGCCTGATCCTGTTCCACAACAACAAGGCATTGAAGGAACTTGAAGTAGTAACCAGTTGATTGTGAAACCATGCAGATATTTTTACAAAAGCACTAAGTAGAGAGCATTTTGAAAGGAATAAGTTACTATTAGGGATGATTAAGATCACGTGATTGAACCAGTTCAGAATGTAAATACATGAAGAAAATAAATGAAAATAAAAAATAAAAAATAAAAAAAATTGGCTAGAAAAGTCTGAAACTGGTGTAAATAATCAGATTAACAATTGCTCAGTCTCATATTGTAAAAGGTATACTCTTAGGCCATGTGTTTTGATATGACTCACTGAACACTAATAAAAAAAATTCTATCTTTGCAAATTGAGGCTTTATCAAGAGGATTCAAAAATGATGAACCTGGTTCATCGTGCTGGTTCATCTGAAAGGCGAGGCATGTGTTCTACACTCTGCACACTTTGAAATACTAATAATTAAATCATGAGCAGAACTCTGCCCAAACTCAAAATCTTTTCAAAACTTATCCAGTTGACTTTGAACCAGTTCTGTTTCAACAAGAATCCTCACCAAATTAAAGTACCTAGATCTAGGGAAGCCTTAACCGTCAATTCAAAATTGAAAGTTCATTCAAGCCATCCCCACCCTCACAAAACAATTCCCGAATTTCCGATGACTCAGGTAACATTTGTCCCAAACCTTTCTTCTGAGGTCATCTCTGATGTTGCTGAAAAACTTAGAAAATAGGTTCATACTGGTTGGGTCTGTGAAGGATGTGGAACTGCATGAGACGAGAAGAAGAGGTGGTAAAAACGAAATTGAAAAAGAAAAAGAGAGAGAGGGAGTAAGGAGTAAAGATAGGGGAATATGGCAAGAATTTGTAAAAATGGCTAGCTGTGGTGCCCAGCCAGAAAAGGAGGAAGAAAGTAGCAAGAGGAGAAGCCGCTGAAGGGTTAGTAAATCTAGGAAAGCACACAAATGAACATGGTTCATCTACTGAGGAAACCCTGGCGGATCTGCTGAAAACGTTAGGCGATAATTACAATCCAAAGAAGAAAAGAACTCTTAAAGCTCAAACGTCTGGAACAACAAGAGAAAGTAAGAAAAGAAAAGTTGCTCCTTCTGAGACTTCTAATATTTCTCTTCCTAGAGGAGGAACTACAAGGAGCAAGTTAAAGCAAAGTGAGGACGAGTTGAAGAGAGCTTTAGAGGAGAGTAAGAAGAAAAGAGTGGAAAAAAAGGAAGAGTAAATGTTGTTGAGCCTATTGAGGCTGTTGAAGTGGATGAGATGGACCTGGTCCATCAAAGTGAAAAAAATGGCAAAGGTAGAGGTTCATACCCCTAAGCCCAAGAAGCAAGTCTTCATCTGTTTCTAAGTGTGCTGAACAATCTATCTTGGCTAAATGAACCAGGTCTGCAGTTTTTCCACGCCTTAATTTCCTAGCCTGCTTAGAACTTTCAGTGACCCAGATTCAGAATTTTTTGTTTGTTGCTCATGTTTTAACTTTTTTGTTTTATTTTGTGGATTGTGGCATAATCGTATTCGCTCTATCAATGAAATCTGATGTTTTTTGCTCTGATTCAGTATCTCTATTTTTTGATAGTTTGAATTCTTAGTTGATTATTGATGATTAATCCATGATTGCATATGCAATTGTCCAAATGGCCATGAGTAAGTGTTAAAAATCTAGGATTCACACAATTATTTTTGCAACTTTTCGATGATGCCAAAAGAGGGAAGATAGGTTGTGCTCTGAACATGTGATATTTATAACCCAATGAACCTAGTTCTTTATGATAAATGCTTGATACTCTAATATGTGTCACTGTTGGACTAAGCTGAAACAGGCCTGATGCAAAACGTTTGTCATCATCAAAAAGGGGGAATTTGTTGGCCCAAGAAAGGAAATAGTTTTGAAGATTGACAAAGGAACTCTGAGATGAACCAGGTCCATCACAGGTGACATAAACGAGCAGATTCAAAGGCACATGAGATGCACATGCAAGAGATAAACGTATTCTGGTGAAATTGAGATATCTTCTTATCGAAAAGATTGCAAAAACGAAATTGGAGAACGACTCCTTATCAATAAGAACAAAATCTAAGATAAGGAAGGATTTAGGAGTTGAGTTTGACTAGAACTCTTTCACCAAGGAAGAGTAGCATTAGGAATCTAGTTAATTCCTTATCTACTAAATCCTATATATATTGCAGAATGTTCTTATACTAAAAAGATGCACAAAAGCATAAATTTATCAAGAATTGAGATCAAAATTCGTGAAGAAATTTTGCAAGAAGTTCAAGCAAAATTGGAGAGTGCGAATCTGGAACTACTTGAACCAGCTAGAAGAACCAGTTCCATCTGTTGTCTTTTAGTCTAGTTTATTTGTAGTATGTGATTACAACATGTACCTTTAAGATTTATCTAGAAGCAATTGTAATAGGTATTGAGTGTTCAAGTTATAGCTAACTTGAAGTTTGTCGCAAATAGCTAGAGGCTAGTTTGCCACAAAGGGATTAGAGTAGTCATTAGGTTTACAAAAGAGTTTATTTTGTAAATGTTGTTTGGCTCATTGTTGTAGTGAAGTGTTTGGAGAAAATCCTACTGAGTAGTAGGTCGTGGTTTTTCAACTTTTGAGCCAGGTAATTTCCACGTAAAAATCTCTGTGCTCGTTACTTTTCTGCATTTATATTCCGCAACAATAGGAGTTGGAACACATAGAAGAACCAGGTCCTTCTATCCAGTGCACGCGAAAATTGGACACCACAGAAAGCACCCCCCCCCCCCCCTCTTGTGTGGTATTGACGTAGATAAACATCAGAAACAATTAAAGGAAAGTAGAAAATCAGGGAAAACAGATAATTTGGCGACGTATAAGCGCTCGTCACCTCGCATATACGCCGCTCACATGGATTTCACATAATCACGTAGTCCGAGGGTTCTTAATTCCCTCAAGTCAAGGTTAGACACAACACATACCTCGATCTACAGACCATTCACTGCTCAATTACCGTTTTTCCTCTAGTTTTCACCTCCTAACCACTCGTATCTAGCCATAATTAACTTAACAACATCAAATATTGTTAAAGAAATCAATTTCAATACATAAATATAGGTTTCCCAAACTTTCCCCGAAAAGGTAAAAAATCGACCCCGGTCCGCTTGGTCAAAACTCGAGGTTTAGACCAAAACTTATTCACCATTCACCCCCGAGCCCGAACATGTAATAAGTTTTGAAATCCGACCCCAAATTGAGGTGTAAATTTCAATTTCCCAAAATACCTAATTATACCCAAATCCCCAATTTCTACCATGAAATTCCTAGATTTTAGGTTGAAATCTTGTAAAATAAAGTGAAAGATTGAAAGAAACGAGTTAAGAATCACTTACCTATGATTTGGGGAAGAAGTGGTCTTTGGAAAATCGCCTAGAGGGTTTCTTGTTTTTGAAAGTATTGAAAAATGAGAAAAATCCCGTCTAAGTCAAGTTTTACCAGTTGCAAATGTCGCATTTGCGACCTGAGCTTCGCGATTGCGAAGCTCGCAAATGCGAGAAAGATATCGCAAATGCGAACATGTCGCATTTCTGCTGCCTTCGCAAATGTGAACCATTTGCTCGCGATTGTGAACATTGGACTTCCGGAAATGCGGCATAAACCTCACAAATTCGAGGATTCCCCAGTCGCAGCCTATGCTCGCAAATGCGAGGCTCGCATTTGCGAGCCAAACCTCGCAATTGCGAGACCTGCATACCTGAAGCACACCAGCTATTTATTAAGTTTCAAATTACTCCGTAGCCTATCCAAAACTCACCCGAGCCCTCGGGGCTCCAAACCAAACATGAAGACAAGTCTAAAAACATCATACGAACTTGCTCGTGCGACCAAATCGCCAATATAACACCTAGAACTACGAATTTAGCACAAAATCACATGAAATTCCCAAGAACACTTTGAAATTCCAATTTTCACAACGGACGTACGAATCATGTCAAATCAGTTCCGTTTCTCACCAAATTTCACAGATAAGGTATAAGCATCATAACGGATCTGTACCGGGCTCCGGAACCAAAATACGGACTCGATACCATCAAGATCATACATTAACCAATTTCTGAAAACCATTATAATTTCAGTCTTTCAATTTTTAACAAAAATTCATATCTCGAGCTAGGGACCTCAGAATTCGATTCCGGGCATACCCCTGTATCCCATATTTCACTACGGACCAATCGAGACTGTCAAAATATCGGTCCGGGTCCGTTTACTCATAACGTTTATCAAAGTCAACTAAAATCAACCTTTAAGGCCAAAAATTATTATTTCATCAATTTTCAACATAAAAGCTTTCCGGAAATACGCCCGGGCTGCGCACGTAAATCGGGGAGGGTAAAAATAAGATATTTAAGGCTAAAGAGTGCAAAATTAAGTTCTAAACATAAGATGAACCTTTTGGGTCATATTGAATTAGGTAGTAATATTAATATTTAGGAACATAATACATATCACAAAAGATATCTAACTTAAATTTAGTTTTAACTTTTTATGAACTAATATCAATTAAGACTTTACAGAATAGCAGAACTTTGCCACTTCGTTTAAAATTATATAAATGTTAACAGGGCTTAGTACTTTAAATTTTCTTTTGTATTAGATTGTTTTAGATTGCAAAATCAATTACATTTTTTAATTCCTTCTCCAAATATAACTCAATATTCCCACGTTTCGTAATCACGGAAGGGACAGGTAAGTATGTAGACTCCTAAAGTTATTTGATTTTCATGACAAATTTATTGAATTTACGTTTTTGTACATTGTACTGAAGAGGTAATTTAATTTTGAAGGATATTTTTGTCAACTAATATTATATTTATACTTTTATAATAACTAGCCTTATCCATATCAATGAGTATATACTTTTTTTTAAATATTATTAAATAATTTTTTTGTATTAAAAAACATTTACAAAATTATAAGAACCTAAAAATTATGTACATTTATGCTATTTAGTAATATGATTTATTGCGATTGTATTTTCGCTAATTACCGCTTTCCTTTAGTTCTCTCTCTTGCTAATCTATCTTTCTCTTGTGTATATTTATTTTTGTTGTAAAGTCTCATTTTAAAAATATTATACTTAAAAACATAACGAAGAGTAAATGTTATAGTCATGTTATGACAAAAAGAATTATGGGCATGTATTAAATAAGGCAGTAAAATTTAGATTGTGTTTTAGATCCTAAATATCTAAACTTCCAACATATTTTAAAAATAGAGAAGGATTTAAAAGGTAAAAAGTTAAAGAATGTTTTAACTTTGGGTAACGGGAACAATAAAGAAGAACTAATAATAACTTTAGAGAACTATAGAGAGAACTAATAATACATTTGGAGAAGGATTATTAAAATAAAGAAGGATTCAAAAGGGTTACTCAATTGCGAAAAACGGGAACAATAGAGAGAATTAATAATACCTTTGGAGAAATTTGTTTCTTTCTACACCAATACCTTTAGAGAACAATGAATAATGTGGAACAATGAATAATGTGGAACAATGGTATCTTTTTTTTAAAAGCAAATATACCACTAAGCAGGCTGCCTAGTGGCTAATATATAAATAAAAATCCAAAAATGGGTCTAAAGCTTACAAGATGTCCAAACCAAAATAGAAGTTGCATGAAGCTACTAGCTACTAAAAAGATAGAAAAGCTAAAGTCTAATGATCTTGCTATTACAACATAATAAGGTGAGTGCTTCCTTCTCCTGTCAGTGTATGTGAATCCAATTGCTAGTGGAAAATACCAAGCAAGACCCCAAGCTCTCACCACATGCCAGGGTATACTATCCATAAGCTAAAATGAATTCCAAACATCTCCACCACAGAGTTGAAGCCAGCATAGTCTTCCAAGTGTAGCTACTATATGATCTCCATATGCAGTGAACTGAGTTTGTCCTAGTATTAATCATGTGCTCACTCATCAAACTTAACATGTAGAAGAGCTTGGCTTTAGGCAGGCTTTGCAAGGAAAAAGCCAGGCTTGACTTGGCTTTAGGCAGGCTTTGCAAGGCTAAAGTCAGGCTTGACTTGCCTTTAGGCAGGCTTTGCAAGGCAAAAGCCAGACTTGAGCTGGCTTTAGGTAGGCTTTGCAAGGCAAAACCCAGGCTTGAGCTGGCTTTAGGCAGGCTTTGCAAGGAAAAACTCATACGTGAGCTGGCTTTAGGCACGCTTTGCAAGGCAAAAGCCAGGCATGAGCTGGCTTTAAGCAGGCTTTGCAAGGCAAAAAATCAGGCTTCGTAATTGTGCCTTTTTTGTTCTTGTAAGCTCAGATCTTTCCATGCTAGAACCTTTAGTGTGGACATCATTCTAAACATTGCTAAATCATCATCATATTGAGCATGAAAGCATGCTTATACCACAGAGAAATGATTCAACAATCTCCAGAAATACCACATGACAGGTTCAACGTTTCCTTAGTATTTGGCCATATCAGAAGTAGGATAAATTGTACCTTCCAACACCTGCTTGATGCATTGTTCCTGTACACTATCAAAGCACCCCTAGAATGAGCATGTGACCATGCTAATACCAATATAAAGTACCTTAATAACATACATAATGAGAAGAAAAATCATGTAGGTTTGTGGAGAGTCCAATTGTCATGACCCAATTTACCCTCCGAAAGGTATCGTGACGGCACCTAGTGTCTACGACTAGGTAATCCTAATTTGCGGATAAAACTTAGTTTAAAATACGATAAATAAAGAAATAAAAGACAAAATCTGAATAATCATAACGATGCCGCTCGCCATGTACACAATATAATTCCCAAAGACCCGGATTGTCATAATATAGTCACAAGCTTCTACACTACTGTAGCTCTAAACAAAACTGGGAAGTACATAGGAATACTCTCTACAAGATAGAATAGAAGGTGACTCGGAGAATTCTACGGACGCGGCAGAAATACCTTGCGCCTGGAACAGCTGCAACGACTAGCCACGCGACTGATAACTCGTACCAAGATCTCTGCATACGAAAAATATGTGCAGGAAAGGGCATGAGTACGCAACATTTGGTACACAGTAAGTTCCAAGCCTAACCCCAGTCAAGTAGTGACGAGGTTAGGTTAAGGCTCTACTGGATTTTTATATAAATCAATTTAAAACAGTACGAAAGATAAGTAATTTCTACAGTAAACAGTTAATGAAAATATTCTAAAACATAATAGTAAAGAGAGCCCTCTGCTCAGAACAATGTGGCACAAGGTGGAATCTCCCGGGATACCGTCTCGCAGTTCCGAGTGATTCTGCAGTACAGGAGGATCTTTCGGAATACGTCTGTAGTCCCAAAATAAACATGCAGTGCTTGGGGATCTCCTGGAATACGTCTGTAGTCCCAATTTAAATATTCAGTACAAGGGATCTCCTAGCATACTCCGTAGTCCCAATTCAAATATGCAGTACAGGGGGGTCTCTCGGAATACGTCCGTAGTCCCAATTTAAATATGCGATACGAAATAATTGACAAAAAAGGCATCCATTAACAATTCATCAAATCGCAAATAGGGAAAAGCAATAAGCTAACTAAACATGGCGCACAGAGTGTCGTATACGCAACTTAATATTAAACAGGTAAGAATGATTTCCTAATTTAATTTAAACAATTTAACACGTTAAAGCCACGTAATAGGAGAAAGAAAATTAATAAATTTTTGAAGGAAAGTGGGATTTTTGCAATAATGGCCCGTGTACGTGCTCGTCACCTCATGCATACGGCACCCAGATAACAATAAATGTCAAAATAACCTAAGGGGAAGTCCCTAACACAGATTTAGGTAAGCCACTTACCTCGACTGCTCAAATCAACTCTAAATCATGTTCTTCCAACGAGTGCCCAACTCCAAATGGACCAAATCTATTCAATTCAATTGCATAATGAAAATATAACTTCAAGTAGTTAATCTAACTAATTAATTCGAAGATAATACGAGAAATTAGGAAAAATCTCCCCATAAGTACCTCTGGCCCACATCTCGGAATTAAGTAAAATTTACCAATTTAGAACTCCCATTCACTCACGAACACACCCGAATAAAAATCATCAAAATCCGGCGTCAAAATCCCATTAAATTCTCAGATTTTCAATTGGGGAACTTTTCCCCCATTTTTCTATTTTTCCACTCAAAATTCTTGATTAGATTTAAGAACTTGCTATAGATTGAAGAAATACAAATGAAATAGGATTAGGAATCGTTACTTACTGATCTCCTCTTCAAAATCCACACAAAATCGCCTATTCCTGTGCTCTAAATCGATTTTAGAAGTTATGAAATTCAAACTCTACTTATCTATTTCTGACCAGCGATTTCCGCTTCTGCGGTTAATGGGGCCGCACTTGTAGCTGGGGTTCCGCATTTGCGGAAATTCATTAAACGACCCAGCTCCTCACATGCGGTCCTTGAGCCGCATCTGCAGCCGCTGGCCCTTATGCCCCAAAACTGCACCGGCGACTTCTCTTTCGCTTTTTCGAGGCCGCACCTGCAGTCCAACATCCGTAGGTGCAAAAAACACCAGAACAGCCCACATCAGATTTTGCCTAAGTCCCATTTTCTTCCCGTTCAGCATCCGAGACACACCTGAGGCCCCCGGGACCTCAAACAAACCTACCAACCAGCCAAATAACATCATTCGGACTTAATAGAGCCTTCAAACCACCGCACATAACACCAAAAACATGAATTAAACATGAATTAAAGGCTAAGAACTTAGCATTCTTCCGAAATCCACAAACGGTGCCGAAACATGTCAAACCTAGTCCAAATGACCTCAAATTTGACACACAGGTCACAAATGACACTACAAACCTACAGCCGTTTCCGAAATCCCATTCCGAGCTCGATATCAAAATTTCACTTATCGGCCGAAATCACCAAAAATCTAACTTTTGCCAATTCAAGCCTAAATCTACTACATACCTCGACATATTTCGGACGTGCTCCTAACCCCCAAATCACTCAACGGGGCTAACGGAGTTGACGGATTTCCATTCTGGATCCGTCTTTACGTAGTTCCGACTACGATCCGATTTCTAAGGCTTAAATTCATAATTGGGGACTATGTGTCCCAAAACTCTCTGAATTCCATAATCGATCAGTCCGGCAAGTCCCAAAAGCAGAAACAAGCGTGGGGGAAGCAGTTATTAGGGGTTTGAGGCTCAAACTCTCAAAACTACCGGCCAGATTGTTACATTCTCCCCATCTTAAGAAAATCGTTCTTCCTCGAACGAGTATGAAGACGTACCTGAAGCTGTGAAAAGGTGAGGGTACTGGCTGCGCATATCCTGCTCGATCTCTTAAGTCGCCTCCTCGGCCGACTGAACCCTCCACTAAACCTTTACTGATGCAATATTCTTTGACCTGAGCTTTCTAACCTGCCTATCCAAAATGGCTACTAGCTCCTCAACATAAGATAGATCCTTGTCCACCTGGACTGAACTGAAATCCAATACATGAGCCGTATCATCGTGATACTTTCGCAGCATAGAGACGTGGAATACCAGATGAACTCTTGCAAGGCTAGGAGGAAAGGCAAGCTCATAAGCAACCTCCCCAACGCGCAACAATATCTCAAAAGGGCCAATGAACCTCGGACTCAGCTTACCCTTATTTCTAAACCTCATGATGTCCTTCATAGGATATACCTGAATCAAAACTCGATCACCAATCATAAATGCCAAATCACGAACCTTCCGGTACACATAACTCTTTTGCTTGGACTGAGTTATGCGAAGCCTCTCCTAAATCACCTTCACCTTATCCAGGGCATCCTGGACAAAATCTGTATCCAACAATTGGGCCTCGCCAGGATCAAACCATCCCATTGGGGACCAGCACCATCTACCGTACAAAGCCTCAAATGGTGCCATCTGAATATTGGACTGGTAACTGTTATTATAAGCAAACTCAGCAAGTGGCAAGTATTGGTCCCATGACCCACCAAACTCCATCACACAGGCATAGAGCATATCCTCAAGAATCTAAATCGTGCGCTCAGACCGCCCGTGCGTCTGAGGGTGAAAGGTTGTGCTCAACTCCACCCTAGTACCCAACTCCTGCTGAATGGCTCTCCAGAACCGTGATGTGAACTGTGTGCCACTTTCTGAAATGATAGATACTAGAATACCGTGAAGGAGAACAATCGCCCTGATATAAATCTCTGCCAACCTCTCTGAGAAGTATGTAGTATACACTGGAATTAAATGGGCTGACTTGGTCAACCGATCCACGATCACCCAAATAACATCGAACTTTCTCAAAGTCCGAGGAAGTCCAACCACAAATTCCATGGTGATCCGCTCTCATTTCCACTTTGGAAGCTCAATCTGCTGAAGTAATCCTCCTGGTCTCTGATGCTCATATTTAACTTGCTGACAATTCAGACACTTGGCCACAAATCCCACTATATCATTTTTCATCCTTCTCAACCAATAGTGTTGTCTCAGGTCCTGGTACATCTTCGCGGCACCCGGATGATTGGAGTACCGCGAGCTATGGGCCTCCTCAAGAATCAGCTCCCAAATCCCATCCACATTGGGTACACAGATCCGACCCTGCATCCTCATCACGCCATCATCTCATATAGTCACATCTTTGGCATAACCTCACCGAACCTTGTCCTGAAGAACCAGAAGGTGGGGATCGTCATATTGGCGCTCTCTGATGCGGTCATAAAAATATGACTGGGCA
Source organism: Nicotiana undulata (assembly GCA_005239495.1). Taxonomy (NCBI): domain Eukaryota; kingdom Viridiplantae; phylum Streptophyta; class Magnoliopsida; order Solanales; family Solanaceae; genus Nicotiana; species Nicotiana undulata. Next base: position 30,220 of record ML289521.1, read on the forward strand.
ACCACACAAGTTAATACACGGCAAGGCTCTGAAAGATCTAATCTCACGAACCGACTGGCTAAGGCCATAACATCCAATGCTAAGGGCCGCTCATCTTCCGGAAGGTATGCCAAACTCCCAAAACTCTCCGTCCGGTGACTCAAGGCGTCGACCACAACATTGGCCTTCCCCGGGTGGTATAATATAAAGATGTCATAGTCCTTGAGTACCTCCAACCACCTCCTCTTACGCAAATTAAGGTCCTTCTGTCTGAACAAGTGTTTTAAACTCCGGTGATCCGTGTAAATCTCATAGGGAACACCGTATAAATAATGACGCTAGATCTTCAAGGTGTAAACAATAGCTCCAAACTCGAGGTCATAAACCGGATAGTTCTTCTCATGTACCTTCAACTGTCTGGACGCGTAGGAAATCACCCTACCGTCCTGCATCAATACTGCTCCAAGGCAAATCCTCGAGGCATCATAATAGACTGTATAAGACCCTAAACCTGTAGGTAATACCAACACTAGAGTTGTAGTGAAGGTTGTCTTGAGCTTCTGAAAGCACTCCTCACACTCCTCAGTCCACCTGAACGGAGCACCTTTCTGGGTCAGTCTAGGCATAGGTGCTGCAATAGATGAAAAGTCCTCTACAAAGCGGTGATAGTATCCTGCCAAACCAAGGAAACTACGGATCTCCATAGCTGATGACGGTCTAGGACAACTCTACACCGCTTTCACCTTCTTCGGATCCACCTTGATCCCATCACACGACACCATGCGGTCTAAGAATGCTACTGAATCAAGCCAGAATTCACACTTAGAAAATTTTGCATACAATTTCTTCTCCCTCAAAGTCTGAAGTACGGTCCTCAATACTGCTCATGATCTTCTCGAGACCTAGAATATACCAGAATGTCGTCAATGAACACAATGATGAAGATTCAAGATAAGGCCAGAGCACACTGTGCATCAAATGCATAAAGGTTGTTGGGGCATTTTTCAGCCTAAAAGAAATGACAAGAAACTCACAATGACCATATCTGGTCCTGAAGGCAGTCTTCGGGATGTCTGGCTCCCGAATATTCAACTGATGATAGCCAGAATGCAAGTCATTCTTGAAAAATACCCTGGCGCTCTCTAACTGGTCAAATAAATCATCAATGCGAGGCAAAGGATACATGTTCTTCACTGTAACCTTGTTCAGATGCCGATAATCAATACACATACGCATAGAACCATCATTTTTCTTCACAAATAATATCGGGGCACCCCAAGATGATACAATGGGCTTGATTAAACCCTTATCAAGAAACTCATGCAACTGCTCCTTCAACTCCTTCAACACTGGATGAGCCATATGATAGGGAGGAATAAAAATGGGCAGAGTGTCCGGCAATAAATCAATGCTAAAATCAATATCTCTATCGGGTGGCATACCTGGAAGATCAGCTGGAAATACATCAGGGAAGTCCCTCGCTACCGGGACTGACTCAACTGTAGGGGTATCAACACTAACATCCCTCACATAGGCCAAATACGCATCATACCCCTTCTCAACCATCTGCTGAGCCTTAAGGAAAGAAATGACCCTACGGGGAGTATACTCTAAGGTACCTCTCCACTCTAATCTCAGTAAGCGTAGCATAGCCAGCGTCACGGTCTTAGCGTGACAATCAAGAATAGCATAATGGGGAGACAACCAGTCCATGCCCAAGATAACATCGAAATCTACCATACCGAGTAATAACAAGTCAGCCCTGGTCTCAAAACCACTAATAACAATCAAACACGACCCATATACACGGTCCACAACGAGAGAATCTCCCACGAGAGTAGATACAAAAATAGAGGAACTCAAAGAATCCCAAGATATCCCCAAATGCGAAGCAAAATAAGAAGACACATAAGAATACATAGAGCCTGGCTCAAATAATACTAATGCATCCCTATGATAGATAGGGACGATACCTATGATAACTAAATCTGAAGAGACGGCCTCTGAACGGGATGGAAGGGCTGGCCTCCCCCTCTAAGATGACCTCTACCTCCCCGACCTCCACCTCGAGCTGTCTTAGAAGCTGGGGCAGTAGCTGGGGCTGGAAGGATATCTGGAGGACCTAGTGGAGCACGTGGAGCCTGATAAGTCTGTGAAGATGAACCCCTCCTAGCTTTGGGGAAATCTCTAACCATGTGACGAGTATCACCACACTCAAAACAACCCCTCGTAGGACGCTTCAGCTGAGGCTGACTCTGAACTGTCCTGCTAGACTGGCCGGTAATAACACTTCGAGTAGGAGGCATACTAGATACTTGTTTTTCATAATAGAGCTCTTGAGGTCTAGGAGGAGCTGGAATACCACTGGCTACTAGGAGAGCTGAATGAACAGGGCGACTCACAAAGACCCTACCATATTGTGCTGCTGGTGCATGAGCTCCCGAATAATGACCAGTCTCTCGAGACCTCTTGGCCTCTCCTCCTCTCTGTCCCGAGCAAACATGCCCTTTACCCTCCCGACAATACTCACTGCCTGCTGATAAGTGATATCCATCTCTAACTCTCTGGCCATACTAGTCCGAATACTGGAGTGGAGTCCCTCTATGAAGCGATGAACCCTCTCGTTGATCGTGGAAACCAAAGCAGGTGCATGACGAGCTAATTCACTGAAACAGATTGCATAGTCCTACATAGTCATAGCACCCTAGCGCAGCTGCTCAAACTCTGCGCGTCAAGCATCCCTGAGGCTCTGAGGAACATACTCTCGTAGAAACATCTCTAAAAACTGAGTCCAAGTAAGAAAAGCTGCTTCATCCGGACTACTCAGCTCATAGGCACGACACTACTAATATGATGCTCCCCTAAGCTGGAAAGCGGTGAAAGAAACACCACCCGCCTTCACAATGCCCATAGTGTGGAGAATACGATGACACTCCTCAAGAAAACCCAGAGCGTCATATAAAGCTAGTCCGCTCAAAGTAGGTGGGTGGTACTTCTTGTACCTCTCAAGTCTGAGTTGCTCTGCCTAAGAAGCAGCTACCCTGGCCTCATGCTGAGCCGGAATCACTGGGGGTATAGGAATGTACTCTGGAGCCTGGTTAATTTGGACCCTCTGCTCAGGAGTGCGGGCTGCGGGAGTCTATGCCCCTCCCCTGGCCTTAGATGTGGTTGGGCCTATCGGGAGTAGCCCAGCCTAAGTCAGAGTGTTGAATATGCTCATGAACTGAGCCAAAGTCTCTTGGAGGGCTGGAGTAGCAATAGGGACCTCTTGTGTCGGCCCTCCAGCTGGAGCTGCTGTGGGCTCCTCTATCGCTGCTATCGCAGGTTCTTAGGCTCCACCGCGTGCTCATCCTCTACCACAGCCCCTGCCTCTGACGACTGCGACTCAGTGCTCGGGTGCCTGATCGTCGATCCTCTCAGTACGGGTCCTCACCATCTGTGAGAAGGAATAGAATATAGTTTTAGAATTTTTGATGTCAATAACTCGCATGACAAGAAAATCCAAGGAATATGATTTTTCTTAACAGTTACATAGCCTCCCGAAGATAGATACGGAAGTCTCCGTCCCGATCCACGAGACTCTAATAAACCGGCTTGTGACTTGTGACTACTATGAACCTAGACGCTCTGATACCAACTTGTCACGACCTAATTTACCCTCTGAAAAGTATCGTGACTGCACCTAGTCTCTACGACTAGGTAAGCCTAATATGCGGGGATAAAACTTAATTAAAAATATGATAAATAAAGAAATAAAAGACAAAATCTGAATAATCATAATGATGCCGCTCGGCATGTACACAATATAATTCCCAAAGACCCAGATTGTCACAATATAGTCACAAGCTTCTAAGCTACTGTAGCTCTAAAAAAAACTGGGAAGTACATAGGAAAAATCTCTACAAGATAGAATAGGAGGTGACTTACAGGAATCTGCGGACGCGGCAGAGATACCTTGCGGTCTCTTGGAACAGGTACAACGACTAGCCATGCGACTGATAACTCGTACATGGATCTACACACGAAAAACATGTGTAGGAAAGGGAATGAGTACACCACATTTGGTACCCAGTAAGTGCCAAGCCCAACCCAAGTCAAGTAGTGACGAGGTCAGGTTAAGGCTTTACTGGATTTTTATATACATCGGTTTAAAGAAGTACGAAAGATAAGTAATTTCTACAATAAACAATTAAAGTAAATATTCTAAAACACAACAGGAAAGAGAGCCCTCTGCTCAGAAGAATGTACCACAAGGTGAATTCTCCCGGGATACCGTCCCGTAGTTCCAAGTGATTATGCAGTATAGGGGCATCTCCCGGAATACGTCTGTAGTCCCAAAATAAATATGCAGTACTAGGGAATCTCTTGGAATACGTCCGTAGTCCCAATTTAAATATGCAGTACAGGGGGATCTCCCGGAATACGTCTGTAGTCCCAATTCAAATATGCATTACAGGGGGATCTCCTGGACTACGTTTGTAGTCCCAATTTCAATATGCGATGTTTAATAATTAACAAACAAGGCATCAACTTAACAGTATCAAATCGCATATAGGGAAAAGCAATAAGCTAACTAAACATGGCGCACATAGTGTTGGATAAACAATTTAATAATAAACAAGTAAGCTTGCTTTCCTAACCTAAGTTAGACAATTTAACACGTTAAAGCCATGTCATAGGAGAAAGACAATTTATAATTTTTCGAAGGAAAGTGGAATTTTTGCAATAATGGCCCGTGTACGTACTTGTCACCTCACGTACACGGCACCCACATAATAATAAATGTCAAAACAATCTAAGGGGAAGTCCGCAACACAGAGTTAGGCAAGCCACTTACCTCGACTGCTCAAATCAACTCCAAATTTCCCAAATCTATTCAGTTCAATTGCATAATGTAAATATAACTTCAAGTAGTTAATCTAACTAATTAATTCGAAGTTAATATGCGAAATTAGGATAAATCACCCCAAAATTTCCCCGAGCCCATGTCTTGGAATTAAGTAAAAGTTACCAATTTAGAACACCCATTCACTCACGAAAAAACTCGAACAAAAGTCATCAAAATCCGACATCAAAATCACATTAAATTCTCATATTTTCAATTGGGGAACTTTTCCCCCATTTTTCTATTTTTCCACTTAAATTTCTTGATTAGATTGAAGAACTTGCTATAGATTGAAGAAATACAAATGAAATAGGATTAGGAATCGTTACCTACTGATCTCCTCTTCAAAATCCACACAAAATCGCCTATTCTCGTGCTCCAAATAGATTTTAGAAGTTATGAAATTCAAACCCTCGACTTGTCTATTTCTGACTAGCGATTTCTGCTTCTGCGGTTAATGGGGCTACACTTGCGGTCCCGCACCTGTGGCTGGGGTTCCGCATCTGCACAAATTCATTAAACGGCCAAGTTTCGCACCTGCGCTCCCTTCTCTGCAGATGCGAGTCCGCTTCTGCGATCCTTGAGCCGCATCTGCGCCCGCTGGCCCTTATGCCCCAAAATCGCACCTACGACTTTTCTTTCGCTTTTGCGGGGCCACACCTGTCGTGCAACATCTGCAGGTGCAAAAAACACCAAAATAGCCTATATCAGATTTTGCTTAAGTCCCATTTTCTTTCCGTTGAGCATCCGAAACACACCCCGAGGCCCCCGGGACCTCAACCATACCTATCAACCAGTCATATAACATCATTCGGACTTAGTCGAGCCTTCAAACCACCTCACATAACACCAAAAACACGAATTAAACATAGCCTAAGAACTTAGCAGTCTTCCAAAATCCACAAACGATGACCTCAAATTTGACACACATGTCACAAATGACACTACGAACCTACAGCCACTTCCAGAATCCCATTCCGAGCCCGATATCAAAATTTTACCTATCGGCCGAAATTGCCAAAAATCTAACTTTCGCCAATCCAAGCCTAAATCTACCACAGACCTTGAAAACATATTTCAGATTCACTCCTAAACCCAAAATCACTCAACAGAGCTAACAGAGTCAACGGATTTCCATTCCGGATCCGTCTTCATATAGTTTCGACTATGGTCCGATTTCTAAGGCTTAAATTTATAATTGGGGACTATGTGTCCCAAAACTCTCCGAATGCCATAACCGATCACTCTGGCAAGTCCCAAAAGCAGAAACAAACATGGGGGAAGAAGTTATTAGGGGTTCGGGGCTCAAACTCTCAATGCGACTGGTCGGGTCGTTACACCAATCCTTTGAAGCCATCAGTCTAGGGTTCTTTTCTTTGATATCCTAACCATAAGGTTACGTGTTTGAGATTTGTCTAGATTGATCAACCTCCTTCCTGCACTAGGCAGTTCAGAGAACGAATGAAACTCAGATGTACTTGCAAAAGAAAACACAATGTTAGCTATAAAATCCGCCACTAAGTTGCCTTCTCCGAACACATGTTGAAAGATCACATTGAAGTTACCTTTCATATCTATAATTTTCTTCACATCTTGCGCAATTACCCAAGGAGTATACCATTACCCTTCTATCACTTTCTTCATCGCCAATGAATCAGTCTCCAATATGAGAGGGTGAAGATCATGCTCCACAGAGTATTTCAACCCTTGAAGAATAGCCTTAGCTTCAGCCACCACATTAGTTGTCACCCCCAGGTCTACTTCCCTAGCATACACCACATAACCTTCATCATCCCTCACAAAAAATTCTAAGGAGCTAGGACCAGGATTTCCTTTTGAGGCTACATCAGTATTGCATTTGTACCAACAATGAGAAGGAAGCTGCCATGTTACTCTTGTAGTGATCAATATAGGTTTATATCCTTTAAAGTATTGAATTATGTCTGGCCATAATAATGGAATATTAGGCATCCAAGCATACCTCACCCTTGACAGTTGATGCAATGTCCTATTGATCTCATGAATCACCCTATTTGTGGACACTGAACCCCCATGTTTACCTGCATTTCTTCTCTTCCAAAGTTCCCAAGTGATGATAGCTGATACGACTTGAAACAATGGCTTTAACTTTGGACAACATTGAGCATACCACCAATGCCTTATAACCTGCTTCAATTGAATCAGTGGTACAGTAATTCCGACATCCCCCATGAACAAGTTCCATACCTTATAGGCAGTAGGACTTATGACAAATATATTCTCAATAGATTCCTCTTGGGGCTACTGACAACAACAACACCTAGACATCACCATTTGCACTTGCCTCCTCCACATGTCATCAGTGGCTATTTTCTTCCTCCACAATCTCCACAAGAAGAAGGATATCTTGAATGGTAAGCCTTTAATCCATATTAACTTGAATTCCTGATTAGGATCAGACCTATTTCTTACTATTTTCCAAGCACTGCTAACACTGAACTTGCCTGAAGGAGTTGGTATCTAATATGGCCTATCCCAATATCTCTCATTTCCTTCATAATGCACATTTAGTCTTATATGATCTGCAATTTCCTCATTGAAAGTTTGATCTAGTAGTTGATCATCCCATGCTTCACCTTGCTGCAGTTCTGCCACCTCCTAAAGATCTTCATTGATTGGAAAGTCTTTAGGTAATACGTGATAAAGTGCACCCAATCTAGTCCAATTTTCATGCCAAATATTAGTTGTTCCACTCTTCAATTTCCATAGTATCTCATGTTCTACTTCTTCCCTAGCATTCCGCATTTGTCTCCAAACATGAGATCCTCTCCTAAACTGCACCACCGTTGGTATCTCCTTCTTGCAATACTTATTCCACATGAAATTAGACCAAAAAGATTTTGTGGTCCTAAACCTCTACCATATTTTAGCAAACAGTGCCCTTGACACATCATGTAAGGACCTAAAACCTAGGCCCATGTCCTCTTTAGGAAGGCAAAGACTTTTCCATGACGCCCAATGTCTGCTTCTCCCTTCTTCCTTTGTGCTCCAAAAGAACCTAGCAATAATCTTATGAAGATGCTCCAGGAAATTTATTGGTGGATCAAGGACCGATAACATGTGGACTGACATACTTTGCAACACACTATAAATGAGTGTTGCCTTTCCTCCAAATGACAACAACTTTTCTTTCCATGAATGCAATTTTGCCTTTACGTTCTTGATAAGATCCTCAGAATAGTCCTTCCTCCTTCTAGTGTAAAAAATAGGACACCCTAGATATGTGAAAGGGAATTTACCTCTTGCAAATCCTGTAATAGCTCCAACTGCCTGAAATAATCCATTAGCAACCTTTGTATGCATGTAGTATGAACTCTTATCTTTGTTGATCATCTGGACTGATATCTTCTCATAGTTCCCCAACACTGCCATAATCTTTCTCAAGGATGGAGGATGAGTAGAAGCAAAGATTATAGTATCATCAACATATGCCAAGTGGTTTAAAGGATTAGACCACTTAGGCATTCCAAATCCCACAAATGACTTGTCTTCAAAGAGCTTATTCAAAGACTTGGAAAGTACCTCAGCTGACAAAATGAACAATGCTGGAGATAGGGGATCCCCTTGCTTCACACCCCTTGTAGACTTAAAGAACCCCGAGGACTGCCCATTCACCAATATTGAATACCAGTTATTTGACATCAAATTCCACACCATGTTGATGAAGTGCTTAGAAAATCTCATCTTTCTTAGCACATGGAATAAGTACTTCCATGAAACCCTATCATAGGCCTTAGCCATATCAAGCTTGATCACCACATTTGCTGGCTTTCCCCTTAACCTTATGTTAGTGACAATTTCTTGAGTCAATAAGATGTTCTCAAATATACTCCTACCCTTTACCAATCCGGATTGATTAGGATATATTAGAGAAGGCAAAAAACTCTCTAATCTATCATGTAGCACCCTAGACAAGACCTTGTTAATGAAGTTGATCAAACTAATAGGTCTTAAGTCAGAAAAGGTCTCAACTCTAGGTTTCTTAGGCAGCAACACTAGATTGGTGTGGAACAATGGCATCTTTAATAGGAATAACTGGCTTATTCTTTTCCTACATAGAGTCATGCAATAAATTTGAATTCTACACAAACTGGAGAATTAAATAAGGAATCATACTGTTTTGTTGTGAAAACAGAAAAAGCTAGGAGGAAAAAGTAGGCGGTAGAGACCAAACCAAGAATTTAACCTAAATCGGCATATTATTGTCCAACAAATAGTAGGTTAGAAAGAAGAAGTATGCAGCGAGAAGTAGAGTCCAAAAAAAGAATTTGATCAAAAGTCGGCTATGTAGCCTCAGTGTATGCCTAGTTTAAATTAAAAGAAAAACCAGTGATTCACAATTATATCCATAAATTATACAAATATTTAAGGTTATAAAAATCGATCAATAGTTCGAGATTATTTTAGTCGTTCAACATTAAGCATAAATTATTTGTGCTTTTATAATAACTAATATCTATGAATGTGCGTTGCACGTTAATAATGGCATGTGATGACTTAAACATTTATTTATATGAGGAACAATAAGATTTAATTAATGAAAGAAATTTTATGTATAATAATACAACAATCATCTAAATGCCGAAAAATATTATTACATTAGCATAATACATGAATTTAAGATAAAAGAACATCATCAAAACTAATACAAATGATTATTTTTCTCATGTTAGTTTGATAATTATGTATTATAGTCTAAAAGTATTTAATGTGATGGTATCTTAACGAACAATTCTTTGTGGGCATTTTTTTTTTGTGTGTATGCTTTCTCCTAATGCTTTGGTTGCTCTGCCTTAACCAGAACTCTTGTTTTTTATCTTGATATCCTTCTTCAAAGTGCAACATACAATTGTTCATGCAAGAAAACATATTGCGTTAAATATAGTCCAATATTTAGGATGTTTGTCCTTGTGCTTTATTTCTTATATTTGTAAAACATAAACATACTAAAAATTACTTTCTCACAAATTTAAAAGGATATTCTTTAGTTTCAGAAGACGAAAGTTGAATTCAGGGATAAGAATATACTTAGAAGCACATGGACCAGTATAATAATTTTTGCATGTATGACGTTATTGTCAAAACTTCTATATACCATCTACGTCCTATTACATAAGCTATTCGGTGTATCTAAGTTTTTCAGTTCAAAATTAACCTGTGTACAATGGAAGATCAATTTTAACTTAGTCTATTATATATATTGTAACACTAACAAATGTAAGAAATAATAAACTTGACAACAAACATGTATAGTAGAAAGCCATTTGGTATTAAAATATTTAAGTATTCTTCTTGAGAATAATTATTGGTATTATTTTTTGCTGAGGCAAAAGCTGAAAAATATTTTAATTTTACTATAAAATTTTGCAATCAATCTTTTATTTAGCTAATCAATATATTCATTTCTGCTAGCTAAGATATCTTTTTAATTCTATCGTGCGATTTGCAAAAATTATATTTTAATCTAATGATGAAAATATTTCTCTTATTAAATGCACTACCATTACCATTGGAATTGATAACCAAGTGTTCAGGAAGAACCAAATAATTATTGGATGCTCTTCTTCATTTTCGATACGAAGCAAGAAGATATTGGATACTGTATTTGTTCTTACTTTATAATTCTTGTCAGTTGAATCTTTTTCATTTGAGGACAGAAGTATAACTTTGGCAAGATAGCTTTTACAGTCTCTACTTTTGTCGATTTCGGAACTACTGGTAGGACTTGATGGAAATCACCACCCAAACCATTAATTTTCTACCAAATGGTACATTAATATCCAATATATCTCTAGAACTCCGGGCACTATTTCAATTAATTAACACTTATACATACGTGTTGCATCCCATATTATCAATTTTTCTTTCCTTATAAATTTGGCAACATGGCGTTGCTTTGATAAATTTGTCACACCCCGAACTATGGCCTGGACGTAACACGACACTCGGTGCCTAACTACAGTGACCGAGCGAACCAACTGGGTGGCTGGATCAACATGTGATATAATTGTAAGTTGAATATAAACATTCAGCATGTTGATCTACTAAAGAGTCTGATTAACATATCATAAATGCGAAAAGTATTGAAAAGTCTACAAATACAAACGAGTAGCCGACAAGGCTAATACATAAAAGCCTGCTAATATTTGAGTGACTGGGCTATAGTCTACGAAGCCTTTAAAGAATACTGAAATGCTAATTGTTTACCGAGACAAGTCCCCAGTATACCTTATTAATTGAAATACTATACATGGATAAAAAGGGAGGGATAATGCCCCGAAAAACTAGGGCTCACCAAACACTGATACGAGATGTCCTAGCAAGCAGAATCGTCAACCTGTAATTCGTTACCTGCATCGCGAGATGCAGGCCCCGTGTAACGACCCGACCGATCGTTTTGCATGTTAGGGCCCCGTTCCCCCAAATGAGACTTCCCATAGTTGCTTTTTATGATTTATGACATGTGGGGACTGGTGGTTGGGGATTCAGAAAAGTTTGGAATGGTATAGGAACACTTGGTTCCTTAAGGTTGGCCTTTAAGGCCAAGTTTGACTTCGGTCAACGTTTTGAGTAAACGACCTCAAAATTGAGTTTTGTCAGTTCCAATAGCTTCGTATGATGATTTCAGACTTGGGCGTATGTTCGGAATGGGTTTCAGATGACGCGGGAGCGTTTCTGCGCCCAATAGTGAAATAAGAGTTTTATTAAGTTTAAATTGTGGTTTGGAACGTGTTTTTGTGTTATCGAGGTTCGAACGGAATTCCGAGACCGAAAATAGTTCCGTCATGTCACTTAAGAATTTCTTGCAAAATTTGGTGTCATTCTGAGTAGTATAGGTAGGTTAGGCGCATTGTTAACGAATTAAAGAACTTAAAAGTTCTTAAGTTTGATTCTAGGGGGTTTGAGGTGTGATTTTGAGCTTTGGCGTTGTTTTGGGTGTTTTGAAGGCTCGCGCAAGTCCGTATTATTATTTGGGACTTGTTGGTATATTTGGACGGGGGCTCGGGTGGGCCCAGATGCCCGCTCGGGCATCAAACGAGGCCAAAAACCAGCAAAAATAGTTTCTGGTGCACCAGATCTGGTGCGACCGTACCTGCGGTTGCCCAGTCGTAGGTGCAAGACCGCTCTTGTGGTCCTTGCTTCACAGGTGCGGCCTCAGGTGAGGCTGCCCAGTCGACACAGGTGCAGACCAAAATCCGCATAAGCGGAGTTGCAGGCACGGACTCTGTTCCGCAGGTGCGAGCCCAGACTCCCTCGCCCATTACCACAAGTGCGAGATTATTCTCGCAGGCGCGAGACTGCAGGTGCGGTCCTCGAGCCGCACGTGTGGAATCCCCCTAGGCAGTAAGTGTTTTAAAATACGGGAATCCTCCATTTTTGGACATTCATCTTCTTCCTTGGGGCGATTTTGAGCATGCAAAAGACACCAACGACCTAGCTACTTAAAGGTAAGTAAATTCCACCCTAATGTTTGTTTAATATTTGAATTCCTAGGTAAATTAACATCCTAATTAGTAGAAATCATGGGTTAGGGAAAAAATCTAGGTTTTTATGAAAATGAGGGAAATTAACATGGTATTGGTTATGAAAACATACAAAAATTACATAATGTTGATCCTTAGACTGTGGGTGAGTGTTTCCTTCAAAATGTTCTGGTATCCGAGCATTGCGGGCCCCGGGGTGTATTTTGGGATTTTTCAATCTAGGTTGAGATAATCATTTAAATAGAGGAACTTCATACATTTTAGTATAAATTAACTTATTTATGCAACATTTGACTAGTTTCGAGTCCTTCGGAGACGAGTTTGGAGTTCAGGCGCATTCTTGACTCGGAAAGTAGGCTCGACACGAGGTGAGTCTCCTTCTAACCTTGTAAGAGGAAATTGTCCCCATAGGTGATTATAATGATTGCATGTCCTTATTTGTGGGGTCTACGCACACACGAAGTGACGAGAGTCCGTGTGTAGCTACTATTATGCCATGATGGGTAGTTTAGGATTCACAAGCATGCCTTTGTGTTGTATCCGTGATCCTGCATGTGGTCTAGGTAGTCTAATATCCTTTAATTTAATATATGAAAGCCTAGGAGGTTTTATTTCGAAGTTGGCATTATTGAATCCTTTCTGCTAAGTATGATCCCCTGTTAAATCATCCAAAATCCCTGCTAATTATATATATGTATACGGGCACCCGTGTCGCATGTATGATTCGCGAGTGGAGTAGCCCTAGTACTATGTTAATCGCGTCGCCATGATCGATTCGCAAGTGGGACAGATAGATGCATCTATGGTTCAGACCGTTCGACCCTCGGCAGTGCACCTTTACTTTTCACGTCGTACCGGTCATACGTTCATGGCCTGCTATGTGTTGATAATTGGTGGGAAGCCCTGTAAGTGTAACTATTTTTTATATGAAAAAGGGAAGGTTAAGTAGCTTGTATGCTATGGAAGTTGATACGTAAAGGTATTAGAGAACGTTATCTGATGCTCTTCTCCTCATTACTGTTCATTACAACTATTACTGTTCAGCTTGTATTTACTATATATTGTTTGGCCCTAGTCAGTATCACGTCGAGCTCTCGTCACTACTTCTTCGAGGTTAGGCGGATACTCACTGGGTACATATTTGTTTATGTACTCATGCTACGCTTCTGTACTTAATTGTACATGTTCTGAGGTTGGTGCATTTGGTTATCATGCCGGAGCTCGACCCTGAGATTATATCTGGATTTGACTTCACGGTGAGCTGCTCCCCTTGGTGATTCTCCGTAGCACTATGTATTTCTCTTTTGTTTATTCCTGTCTACTTCTTTCAGACAGTAGGACAACTTATTTCATCTTTTGTATATTCTACTAGTACGCTTGTAGACTTGTGACACCGGTTCCTGGCACACACGTAGTAGATACTTTATTTTGGGCTATATATATATATATATATATTAGTTCATGATCCTTTATGGCTATATTTTCTTAAGTTGGTTAATTTATCCGTTTCCACTTAATGTTCTAAACTTAAAATTTGGTAAGTGTGGGAATGTTTTATCAAATAAGGAAATTTTCACTAGTAAATCAACTACTGGCTTGGCTGACCACGGTGTTGGGAGCCTTCACGACTTAAGTTAGGATTTTGGGTCGTGACAACATGGTATCAGAGCTATAGGTTCACGTAGGTCTCACGAGTCACGGGCAAACCCATTAGAGTCTTGCGGATCGGTACGGATACGTCTGTACTTATCTTCAAGAGGTTATAGGGTGTTAGGAAATCTCTCTTTGTTCATATTCCATCGTGCAATTGATTGTATAATGAATCTTACTCTTCTATTCTCTCACAGATGGTGAGGACGCCCGCATTCGATGTTCCAGACCCGGGAGGGGCCGCTACCCCCGTTATCCGAGGTTGTGGCAGAGGCCGGGGGAGGGCACCTGCCCGAGGTAGGGGACGAAGGCATCCCAGAGCTATTCTAGTGGCACACCCAGCAGATCCGACAGTGGATCCTATCACAGAGGAGCAGTGCGAGGTGCCCCCACAGATCCTGTCCCAGTGGACTTTATGACGGCGCCAAGCTTTCGAGGTCATGGGCCGTATGATGCGGCTCATGGATACTATGACTCAGGATGGTTTGTTTACAGCTGATCCTGCCACATCTCAGGCGGGAGGGGGAGTCCAGACCCCTACTGCCCAGGCCGCAGGCCATGCAGCAACAATTTATCATACCCCAGGTACACTGCCCATGGGTGGAGCCCAGCCTATAGCAGCAGCACCTGAGCTTAGACCAGCTGCGGACGACGATCCGCAGAAGTTATTGGATAGATAAACCAGATTGCACCCTTCTATCTTCGGAGGTGAGCGTGGCAAGGATGCCCAGGACTTCATTGATAGGTGCAGGGACAGAATGCACAACATGAGGATATTGGAGTTCCATGGAGTCGACTTCACTACCTTCCAGTTAGAGGGAAGGGCCTGTAGATGGTGGCAATCATATATTCTTGGCAGACTGGCAGGTTCTCCTCCTGTCACCTGGGATTACCCGGACGTTCCTAGACAGATATATTCCACCATCTGAGAGGGAAGAGTTGCGGTATCAGTTTGAGAAGCTAGAGTAGGGACAAATGTCGGTGACAGACTACGAGGCTAGGTTTTCTGAGCTGTCCTGTCACGCAATCACGATACTTCCTACAGAGGCTGAGAGAGTGCGGAGGTTTCTAGTTGGGTTACATCCAGGAATTAGGGCCAACATGGCCTGAGAAGTGGAGATGGATCAGAGAGTAGGTGCAGCAGGATAAGAGAGCCAGATTTTCCAGGGATTTCAGAGGCGCTCCAGCTAGGGGCAGAGGTCAGTTCGGTAGGGGCCAGCCCAGCAGGCCCCCATATTCAGCACCCCCACCACCCTCTCGTGGCGTTACAGTGAGGCCTTATTTTAGTGCTATTCCAGACGGTTCTCACCATCCTCCAGCTATCCAGGGTTCTTCTTCAGGGCAGCAGGCCATGGCAATGAGGGGATGTTATGAGTGCGGGGATCCAGGCCACATCAGGAGGACTTGTCCCAGGTTTTGGGGCAAAGCAGTACAATAGGGTTATCAGCCAATGAGTCCAGCACTAGCGGTACGGCCACCCAGAGGTGGAGGACAGGCCGGCAGGGGTCGTCCTAGAGGTGGAGGCCAAACTGGGGTAGTTCAGTCTGCTCCTATTCATTCCGGCGGAGGTCAGTCATCCGGTGCCCCAGCTAGGTTCTATGTTATTCTGGCTAGATCAGATGCAGTGGCCTCAGATGCTGTGATCACAAGTATTATTTCAGTATGTGGTAGAGAGGCATCAGTGTTATTTGATCCAGGATCCACTTATTCATACGTATCAGCCTTATTTTCTTGTTTCCTAGATGTTCCTCGTGAGTCCTTAGGCTCTCTTATTTATGTGTCCACTCCTGTGGGCGATTCTGTGGTGGTAGACCGGATTTATCGGTCCTGTGTTGTTACATATTATGGGTTTGAGTATAGAGCGGATCTCCTATTGCTCGACACGGTTGATTTCGAGGTTATTCTAGGCATGGATTGGCTATCTCCCTATCATGTCATTCTAGACTGCCATGCCTGAGTTTCCCAGACTGAAGTGGACAGGTTCCTTGGTTAGTGCAGCCAGTCGGGTTATTTCCTTCCTGAAGGCTCGGCATATGGTCGAGAAGGGTTGTCTGGCCTATATTGCTTATGTGCGGGACACTACCGCCGAGCCTCCGACGAGTGATTCAGTGCCAGTAGTTCGACAGTTTGCTGATGTATTCCTTTCAACCTTCCAGGCATGCCTCCGGATCGTGATATTGATTTCTGTATTGATTTAGCTCCAGGCACCCAGCCTATCCCTATTCCCCTGTACCGTATGGCTCCGAAAGAATTGAAGGAATTGAAGGAGCAGCTTGAGGAGTTGTTGGCTAAGGGGTTTATCAGGACGAGTGTATCGACGTGGGGTGCTCCAGTGCTATTTGTGATGAAGAAGGACGGGTCTATGCGGATGTGTATTGACTACCGCCAGTTGAACAAGGTAACCATTAAGAATAAGTACCCACTGCCGCACATTGATGATTTGTTTGACCATTTGTAGGGTGCTTGAGTGTTTTCTATGATCGACTTGAGATCGGGGTACCACCAACTGAAGATTCGGGACTCGGATGTTCCGAAGACTGCTTTTCATACGAGATACGGCCATTATGAGTTCCTGGTGATGTCCTTTGGCTTGACTAATGCCCCAGCAGCATTAATGGACTTGATGAATAGGGTGTTCAGACCGTATATTGATTCTTTTGTCATTGTCTTTATTGATGACATTCTGATTTACTCACGTAACCTGGAAGAGAGCAGCATTTGAGAGTTGTGCTCTAGACTTTGCGAGAACAGAAGCTATATGCTAATTTCTCCAAGTGTGAGTTCTGGTTGGATTCTGTGGCATTCTTGGGACATATGGTATCCGGAGAGGGTATCAAGGTTGTTCCTAAGAAGATTGAGGCAGTTAAGAGTTGGCCACGTCCTACTTCAGCTACAGAGATCATGAGCTTCTTGGGTCTAGTAGGTTATTATCGCCGATTTGTGGAGGGCTTTTCATCCATTGCAGCCCCGCGGACTATATTGACTTAGAAAAATGCCCCGTTCCGATTGTCCGACGAGTGTGAGGCGAGCTTTCAGAAACTCAAGACAGCATTGGCCTCAACACCAGTTCTAGTATTGCCTTCCAGTTCGGGGATGTATACAGTATATTGTGATGCTTCACACGTCGGTTTGGGATGTGTTTTGATGCAGGAAGGGAGGGTTATTGCTTATGCTTCACAATAGTTGAAGGTTCATGAGAAGAATTACCCTGTGCACGATCTAGAGTTGGCGGCGATTGTTCATACACTCAAGATTTGAAGGCACTACTTGTATGGGGTGTCTTGTGATGTTTATATAGACCACCGCAACTTGTAGCACTTGTTCAAGCAAATGGATCTTAATTTGAGGCAGCGCAGATGGCTTGAGTTGTTGAAGGATTATGATATCACCATTATTTATCATCCGGGCAAGGAAAATGTGGTAGCAGATGCCTTGAGCAGGAAGGCGGAGAGTATGGGTAGTTTGGCTTATATTGCAGCAGAGGAGAGACCTCTAGCCTTGGACATTCAGACCTTGGCTAATCGCCTGGTGAGGTTGGACCTTTCAGAGCCCCATCGAGTTCGTGCACATGTGGTTGCTCTGTCTTCGTTATTGGGAGAGATTAAGGCACGACAGTTTGATGATCCGTGCTTAGCGGAGCTATGGGAGACAGTGGTTCAGGGTGGTGCCAAAGAGTTTACTATTGGCGAGGATGGTGTTCTGAGACTTCAGGGCCATTTGTGTGTTCCTAATATTGATGGCCTGAGGGAGAGGATTTTAGAGGAGGCTCACAGTTCACGGTATTTTGTTCATCCGGGTGCTACGAAGATGTATCATTATTTGAAGCAGCATTTATGGTGGAGGCGGATGAAGAAGGACATAGTGGAGTACGTGTCTAGATGTCTTAATTGCCAACAGGTCAAGCATGAGCACTAGAGGTCAGGAGTCCTACTTTAGTAGAGGCCCATTCCTGAGTGAAAGTGGGAGCGCATGACTATGGACTTCGTGGTTGGGTTTCCTCGGACTTTGCGGAAGGTTGACGCGGTTTGGGTCATTGTGGATAGGTTGACCAAATCAGCACATTTCATTCCAGTAGCTACTACTTATACTTCTGAGAGGTTGGCCCAGATCTACATTCGGTAGATAGTCTGGTTGCACGGTGTGCCTGTGTCCATTGTATCAGATTGAGGTCCTCAGTTCACCTCGCACTTCTGGAGAGCATTGCATAATGAGTTGGGCACCTAGATAGATCTCAGCATAGAATTTCACCCTCAGATTGATGGTCAGTTAGAGCGGACAATTCAGATATTGGAGGACATGATCAGGGCATGTGTGATTGATTTCAGGGGTTAGTTGGACCAGTTCTTGCCTTTGGCTGAGTTTGCTTACAACAATAGTTAGCAGTCCAGCATTGAGATGGCTCCATTTAAGGCCTTGTATGGCCGGGGATGTCATTCTCCTATCGGGTGGTTTGATCCTAGCGAGGATAAGTTATATGGCACCGACCTGGTGAGGGATGCTTTAGAGAAAGTGAAGTTGATTCAGGAGAGGCTTCGCACAGAACAGTCCAGACAGAAGAGTTATGCGGATCAGAAGGCGCGTGACGTATCATTTATGGAGGGAGACAAGGTCCTGTTGAAAGTCTCGCTAATGAAAGGTATTATGAGGTTCGAGAAGAAGGGCAAGCTGAGCCCAAGGTTTATAGGTCCTTTCGAGGTATTGAGGCGAGTTGGAGAGGTTGCTTATGAGCTTGATTTACCTCCTAGTTTATCAGGAGTACATCCGGTCATTCATGTATCCATGCTCCGGAGGTACCACGCCGACTTCTCTCACGTGGTTTATTTCAGCACCATTCAGTTGGATGAGAGGTTGGGCTACTAGGAGGAGTCAGTTGCTATTATTGACAGGCAGGATCGCCAGTTGAGGTCCAAGAGGGTTTCTGCAGTAAAGGTCCAATGGAGGGGCCAACCAGTCGAGGAGGCGACTTGGGAGTCCGAGGAGGACATGCGGAGCAGATATCCACACCTATTCAGCACTTCAGGTATGATTCTAGACCCGTTCGAGGACGAACGTTTGTTTAAGAGGTGGAGAATATAACGACCAGACCAGTCGTTTTGCGTATTAGGGCCCCGTTCCCTAAATGAGACTTCCCGTTGTTGCTTTTTATAATTTATGACATGTGGGGATGGGTGGTTCGAGATTCGGAAGAGTTTGGAATGGTATAGGAACACTTGGTTCCTTAAGGTTGGCCTTTAAGGCCAAGTTTTTGACTCCGGTCGGCGTTTTGAGTAAATGACCTCGAAATCGAGTTTCGTCGGTTCTGGTTGCTTCGTATGATGATTTCGGACTTGGGCGTATGTTCGTAACGGGTTTCGGATGACCCGGGAGAATTTCGGCGCCCAATAGTGAAATAAGAGTTTCCTTAAGTTCAAATTGTGGTTTGGAACGTGTTTTCCTGTTATCGAGGTCCGAAAGGAATTCCGAGACCGGGAATAGTTCCGCCATGTCACTTATGACTTTCTTGCAAAATTTAGTGCCATTCTGAGTAGTATAGGTAGGTTAGGCCCATTGTTAACGAATTAAAGAACTTAAACGTTCTTAAGTTTGATTCTAGGGGTTTTGAGGTGTGATTTTGAGTTTTAGCGTTGTTTTGGGTGTTTTGAAGGCTCGAGCAAGTCTGTATTATGATTTGGGATTTGTTAGTATATTTGGAAGCGGGCTCGGGTGGGCCCAGATGCCGCTCGGGCATCAAACGAGGCCAAAAACCAGCAAAAATAGTTGCTGGTGCACCAGATCTGGTGCGACCGCACCTACGGTTGCCAAGTCGCAAGTGCGAGACCGCTCCTGCGGTCCTTGCTTCGCAAGAGCAACCCGAGGTGAGGCTGCCCAATCGACGCAGGTACGGACCAAAATCCGTAGAAGCGGAGTCGCAGGTGCGGACTCCGTTCCGCAGGTGCGAGCCTAGACTCCCTCGCCCATTTCCGCAGGTGCGAGATTATTCTCGCAAGCACGAGTTCGCAGGTGTGGTGCTCGAGACGTAGGTGTGGAATCCCTGTAGGCAGTAAGTGTTTTAAAACACGGGAATCCTCCATTTTTGGACATTCATCTTCTTCCTTGGGGCGAGTTTGAGCATGCAAAAGACACCAACGACCTAGCTACTTAAAGATAAGTAAATTGCACCCTAATGTTGGTTTAATATTTGAATTCCTAGGTAAATTAACATCCTAATTAGTAGAAATCATGGGTTAGGGCAAAAATCTAGGTTTTTTTTAAAAAGAGGGAAATTACCATGGAATTGGTTATGAAAACATACAAAAATTACATAATGTCGATCCTTAGACTGTGGGTGAGTGTTTCCTTCCAAAATGTTCCAGAATCCGAGCATTGCGGTCCCCGGGGTGTATTTTGGGATTTTTCAATCTAGGTTGAGATAATCATTTAAATAGAGGAACTTCATACTTTTTAGTATAAATTAACTTATTTATGCAACATTTGATTAGTTTCGAGTCCTTGGGAGACGAGTTTGGAGTTCGCGCGCATTCTTGACCCAAAAAGTAGGCTCGACACGAGGTGAGTCTCCTTTCTAACCTTGTAAGAGGGAATTTTCCCCATAGGTGATTATAAATGATTGCATGTCCTTATTTGTTGGGGGCTACACACGCACGAAGTGACGAGAGTCCGTGCGTAGCTAATATTATGCCTTGACGGATAGTTTAGGATTCACAAGCATGCCTTATGTGTTGTATTCGTGATCCTGCATGTGGTCTAGGTAGTCTAATATCCTTGAATTTCATATATGAAAGCCTAGGAGGTTCTATGTCGAAGTTGGCATTATCGAGTCCTTTCTGCTAAGTATGATCCCATGTTAAATCATCCAAAATCCCTGCTAATTATGTATATGTATACGGGCACCCGTGTCGCATGTATGATTCGTACGTTCTACCCTCGGCAGTGCACCTTTACTTTTCACGTCGTACCGGTCGTAGGTTCATGGCCTGCTATGTGTTGATAATTGGTGGGAAGCCTTGTAAGTGTAACTATTGTTTTTTATGAAAAGGGGAAGGTTAAGTAGCTTGTATGCTATGGAAGTTGATACGTAAAGGTATTAGAGAACGTTATCTGATGCCCTTCTCCTCATTACTGTTCATTACTGCTATTACTGTTCAGCTTGTATTTATTGTATATTGTTTGGCCCTAGTCAGTATCACGTCGACCTCTCGTCACTACTTCTTCAAGGTTAGGCGGGATACTCACTGGGTACATATTTGTTTATGTACTCATGCTACGCTTCTATACTTAATTGTACAGGTTCTGAGGCTAGTGTATCTGGTTATCAGGCCGGAGCTCGACCCTGAGATTATATCTGGATTTGACTTCACGATGAGCTGCTCCCCTTGGCGATCCTCAGCAGCACTATGGAGTTCTCTTTTGTTTATTACTATCTACTTCTTTCAGACAGTAGGACAGCTTATTTCATCATTTGTATATTCTACTAGTACGCATGTAGACTTGTGACACCGGTTCCTGGCACACACGTAGTAGATACTTTATTTTGGGCTGTATATATATATATATATATATATATATATATATATATATATATTAGTTCATGATCCTTTATGGCTATATTTGCTTAAGTTGGTTAATTTATCCGTTTCCACTTAATGTTCTAAACATAAAATTTGGTAAGTGTGGGAATGTTTTATCAAATAAGGGAATTTTCACTAGTAAATCAACTATTGGCTTGCCTGACCACGGTGTTGGGCGCCATCACGACTTAAGTTAGGATTTTGGGTCGTGAAACCCCGGGAAAAAAGGGACGTCAGTACATTTTAATTGCACTGGTATGTAAAACAACTGAAGGAAAGAACTGTAAATACTGAAACTGAAATTGATAACTTATAACTTAACTAAACATAGGAAGTAAGGTTATGAATACTCCCTCTTCCGAATGATGAACCAACTTTTTATTTGAATAAATAGACTTCATCCTTAGGCCCAATATATATATATATATATATATATGTGTGTGTGTGTGTGTGTGTGTGTGTGTGTGCGCACAAGATGCGGCCTCGGGCCCAAGTATACGTATACATAACTGTGGCCTCAGGACCAAAAATGCATAAAGCATAAACTACGTCCTCAAGCCCAAATACAAGTGTTCAAAACACTCAACAATTTAGAATCAGGAACTGAAAATCATAATGTAATACATGATACTGAAATACTGAACCATACTAAGTTACATGATGTTGGAATACTGAATAGGACTAGACTGAGATGTGTATTCATAATAAGTTGACTTGTCATAACTGAAACTCGTAGAATATTGAATGATTATGAAACTATGTCATCTAGAGAATAGAAGTTCTACGACTACTCATGGGTCTAAGGCATAATTACTTTCTAAGTAAACTAGTAATAGTCATAACGAATGGGACGTAGGGAGAACCATAGACATTCCCAAACGTAAAGAGCTAGCCTCACATACCTTAACTTCCTTCTCTCGAGCGTAATACAACATTTGTCAACTCCTTTCCACTTTAATCTATAGCAATACAAGTCAAAGGGATTCCATATTAGCTATTATACTCATATTTTGGTCACTTAAGTATTTTATCAAACACTTGGAGAGAATAAAGCTTCATAGTCCTTATTAATGGTGTTTCTACACCCAATAACCCATTCTCTTGCTCCTAGATAAATTCTAAAGTCTCAAATGGTTACAATCAACATCATTCTCCATCACCCATAACCCTTAACCAGTAATCAACAATCAATAACCCAAACCTATAACCGTTTATGCTTTTCTATTAAACTCATAAACTCATATCTCATGAACTAGAGTCTATAATCATTAATCCAATGCTAGAATCAATTAGAGGGTGAAGACATTACCTTTTTGAAGTTCAATCCTCTTGAATTCAAGTTCTAGGGTTCCTTCTCTCAACAATGATGTATCAATCAAATATCTAATGATATGGAGAGTTTACTAATGTTAATAAGATGTTGGGAAATTGAAATTAATTTAGAATCACAATTAGAACTTACCTTGGATGGTGGAGGGACATTTAAGGAGTTAGGTTCTTGAGAGCTCCTCTTTCTAGATCAGGTTTTTGTGTTTTGGGGTGTGGGGGACGAATTAGGGATTTAAAATGACCCCCCGGGTGCGCCCCCGCGCACCTGAAGGCCTGACCGTGCACTTGACCACGGAAAATGACAGTATCACTGCCACAAGTGCGCGGCCGCGCATGTGACCCTCTGGGCGTGCACCTAGGCGCGCATATTGCGCACTGCTCTGTAAAATGCACATAACTTGCACAAATATTCGTTCGGGCTCCACAATGTATCATTGGAAATCTATTTTAATGGCGTACAACTTTCGTGTTTTACGTTTTCCCAAATTCCTTACACATTTTCACTAAATCCTACTGCAAGACACACATTTTGTAAACTTAGTAGTTTTTATCGAATCTTATAAACCTCACTCTTCATCTTGATTCTAAAATAACTATTTCCACCCATACTCATACCAATAGAACTTCACATGTCCAAAATGTAACATTACTGCTCATTTAACACATTCATACCTAAGCCGAATTTCGGGGTGTTTCATTATCTCCCCCTTGGAATCATTTGTCCTCAAATGATGGTCCTGGCCGTAACTACGACTATCTATGGACATTAAACGGGTGTGATGGTGACATGCGAATACTGAACTGTCATGAAAACATGTATACCAAACTGAACAAATACGTGATTATTGAATACTGAGCTGAGTAAATACTGAAAGACGTGGAGATATAATATAAGGTCTAAATGGAAAGGTTAATTACCTTCCACATTTTATGTTTAATCTTCAAAGAGATGGGGATATTTGGACTTCATGTCCTCTTCGGCTTCCCACGTAGCCTCTTCAATCTTTTGATTCCTCCGAAGCAATTTCCTTAGTTCTGAGCTTTCGAATTTGATGATCAAGAATAGTCACTGGAATTTCTTCGTAAGTCAGGCAATCATTAACTCCTATAATCTCCATAGGAACCACAAGTGACGGGTCTCCCATGAATTTCTTCAACACAGTCACATGAAACACTGGGTGTACAGCAACTAATTCTTGTGGAAATTATAACTTATAAGCCACCATCCCAATCCTTCACAGGATTCTATATGGCCCAATATAGCGGGGACTAAGCTTCCCCTTCTTCCCAAATATCATAACGCCTTTCATAGGAGAAACTTTCAGATACACCCAATCATCAACTTGGAACTCTAAGTCTCTGCGTCGCACGTCCGCATAGGACTTTTGGTGACTTTGATCCGTCTTCAAATGCTCTTGTATCAAGTTGACTTGTTCCGTAGCCTGATAGACCAAATCGTGTCCTAACAACTTCACTTCGCCAACTTGGAACCAACCAAATGGTGATCTACACCTTCGCCCATACAGAGCTTCGTACAGTGCCATCTTGATACTAGAGTGATAGTAGTTATTATAGGCAAACTCAATGAGAGGTAGATGATCATCCCAATTACCTTTTAAATCGATAACACACGCCCTCAACATATCCGCAAGAGTCTGGATGGTGCGTTCTGCTTGACCATCTATCTGAGGATGAAAAACGGTACTGAGGTTCACCCTTGTGCCCAATCCTTTCTGAAAGAATTTCCAAAAGTTCGTTGTGAACAGAGCACCACAATCTGTGATGATGGACAAAGGAGTCTCGGTCGGTCTACAATCACCCAAATCAAATTATGCTTCCGAAACGAGCGAGGTAGACCCATTATGAAGTCCATGTTTATCATGTCCCATTTCCAAACGGAAATTTCTATGCTCTGAGCTAAACCACCAAGCCGCTGGTGTTCGACTTTCACCTGCTGACAATTTGGACACTTTGCCACAAAATCTCCTATGTTCTTTTTCATATCGTTCCACTAATAAATGTCCTTAAGATCATGATACATCTTTGTGGAACCTGGGTGAATAGAATACCTGGAAATGTGGGCTTCTGACATAATCCTCTCTCTTAGCCCATCTACATATGGAACGTATAGTCTGCCTCTGTACCTCAAAGTACCATCATCTCCCCCTTGTTCAAAAGTCATTGTCTTGTGTTAGTAAATTCCCTCCTTCAACTACAATAAGTAGGGATCACTGAACTGATTTTCCTTCACTTCGGATACTAAGGATGATTCAGCCCTGTTCTGAAGAACAACGCCACCATCTTCGGAGTCCAAAAGTCAAACTCCTAGACTTGCTAAGCGGTGGACTTCCTTCATCATAGTTTTCTTGTCTGCCTCAACATGCGCTACGCTTCCTGATACGCTCAAATTAAACCTTAATAAAAAGTTTAAAGCAGTCGATGTCAAATATAATAATCCAACTAGGTTGGGGTCGAATCTCACAGGGAATAAATGTGAAAAGATTACTTGAGTAGTGTGGAACTTAATTTAAATCGTAATTCTATTCCGTTAATGAAGACAAGTATAATTTTGTAAGATTGTAATTAATTTGATTAACAAAACCAAGGTTGTGTCCCCTTCCATGAAATGTAATGATATCGGTGTTAATTTGATATATTTCTAATGGAAAGTCCTTTGATATGCAAATGATTTCTAAATGACTACCCAATATTTTTGAATATTTGGGTAGTATTTCCTCTTCATGATTTTTCCAAATATAAAAGCGTTGTAATTAAGAACAAACAATTTATGCCAGAAAAACCCACTTATTCCTAAGCGATTCTATTAAACATGGTTTAACGCCTTGAGTTTTTGATATTCACTTCTACCAAACCCTAACCCACTTTTCCAAGTAAAGAATGAGTAAAATGGCATTTGTTAATGTTTGCAACCACCAACAATAAATGAAGAATGAGAAATAAATAAATATCAACCAACCATTATATATATATATATATATATATATATTCGATGGTAAACACCCATTAACATTTAGGGTCCACAACCCTAGTATTTAAACTAGCCACTCATACTAAAATACGAAAATAAAAACAATATTCAAAGTTATAATGCTTACAAAAGTGTAAGAATCTTTCTTCTAAAGCTTCCAAAAGAATGAATATTTTATGCCTTGGATTGTAGTCTCTTTCTCAGACAAGATGACCCACAAAAATCCTAATAAATCTATTTATAGTGGGCTTAAAAGTCGGAGCCAAAATTGGACAAAATTTCCCCTGCTATGCTACCACATATCCATCGCAAATCAGGTATGCGGTCCGCATAATGTCCCTAACCATCGCAGACTTGTAGGTCACCAGTTCAAGGATTCCATTGCATATCAGTTATGCGGTTTGCATATCTGTTATGCGACCGCATTGTCCCATCGCAATCTTGTTGAGATGCTTCTTCTACTGGAATTATGCAGTCATTATGCGGCTCGCAAAAGTGTTATGAAACCTCATAATGGACCGCATATTCTTCTCTTCGGTTGGCCAAATAATTTGCCCCGGTTTGCGATTGCCCATTGAATTATGCGGTCCACATGTGAATTATGCGGTCGCATATCTGCAGCAATTCATCCTTTTGTGACTTTTTAACTTCTTTTCCATGTTTTTGGGTCTTCAAGCTCATGAACTACAAAACAATCAAACTTCATAAGAATTAACGAACAAATACATTAAAAACGAGCTCAAATCTAAGTAATTGGTATTCAATGTGCCGAAATCCTATGGTACATCAACACCCCCAACTTAAACTTTTGCTTGTCCTCAAGTAACTAGAACAAAAATTATCTTATCCTAAACTCTTACTGATGTCATGAAACAGTAGTGGCCATAGATGGTTTTGACTGTCAGTTAACAAGCATGTAACTTCATTTATTTACCCTTCCTGGAGGAACATTATCACTTAACAAAGCAGCTAATCAACTTGTGAACTTTGAGCCTCGACCAAACTTACAAAATGTTAATCTCAGCTAAGTGCACTTGCATTCTACTTCAAGAACCTAACTTCTGTTAAACCTTGCAGTTTATGCGCGCTCACAACAAAGAAAATCCCCAACTCAAACATATTTATCGGGGATGCAATCAAACCCTCTTTCACTCAGAACAAAAGCTACATGCTACAAATATCAGTCCATAGGCTTGCCTTTATTTTAACTTGTTGTTATCTCAGGAATGATTGGTTGTAGATCACCTAGGAATTTTTACAGGTTGGAATGTAGGCTTCAGGACGGGTTGGGTGAATATCTAGGAACGTAGTGGCTATACTCTCCTTGAACTCTACATAAACTTTGCTTCTTTACTACATAGCTTTTATTTACCTCGAGTTACCGACATTGAACTACCTCAAAGTGTTTTTTCAATTTCTACAAGACTCCATTTTTCTTTTCTTTCTCACTTTTTTTTTATAAGGTATTTCTTTCTGGAGCTTGAGTTTCTCTATATATACAACTTTGAGGAAACAATTTTGAGTTACACACAGTGCCAACCTTTCCAACTTCCACTTTGTACCGTCACCCCCAACATAGGCTTTTAGCCTCATTCTTACTCGTTCAAGGAGGGGTAGGTTCAAAAGAAGAGATCATTTCAAAATGGGATAAAGGTTTGTAGTGTGGTAACAAACGAAAAGGCTAAAGGCTCAACGGGGGTAACTAGGGTAATT
Organism: Nicotiana undulata; assembly: GCA_005239495.1. Classification (NCBI taxonomy): domain Eukaryota; kingdom Viridiplantae; phylum Streptophyta; class Magnoliopsida; order Solanales; family Solanaceae; genus Nicotiana; species Nicotiana undulata. Next base: position 57,856 of record ML289521.1, read on the forward strand.
TATGTACAGGGAAGGTCAATTTTTGGTCAAAATTAGCTAGTAGTCACAAAGATAGCCTAAGATCATATCAACATTAAATCATTAGCCTGATATTTTCACAAAGAAACTAACCGGGAAAGTTCTAGACATCACAAGTTAAGCACGCGCATTTTTACACAAATCCTCACTCACTCACGACACATGAATTGTTTAACTCAACATAGTTTCATCCCTCAAGTGAACACAAGGCAACTTAAAGCTTTCATCATATGATATGTAAGATTTTGAGTAAGCATCAAGTCAAAGAACGAGCCTCAAGTTCACAAAAATGACTAACCGTAAAAAAACTATTATTTTATTTTTATTTTCTTATATATACACCAACGAAGGAAGGGTACAATTTATTCACAAAACTTTCTTTACATGCTTGAAACTATACAATCACACCCAAAAAAAGTCAAAACTTTCTTTCCATATTACTGCCATGGTTCTACAGTTACACCCTTCGAAAAGAACCCGGCGAAGAAAAACCAAGGGGAATTCATTACTAACTACTAGCCTAAAAAGAGTTATGCATACTTTTTTTATACAACTATTTACACAAAATATCTACCCCACCCCCAACTAAAGAACATGCATTGTCCGCAATGCATAAAAATTTAAAAATAGAGTTTGGGGGCTCCCTGGGAGCGCTCGGAGGGTCTGAAGCATGATGGGCAGCTGTGGGGTCATGCGCTGGTACTGAAGCTGCAGCTGGTGGGACGTCAGACTGAGTGGTGACCTCCACGGCTGGAGCAAGATGCTCCTGCTGCTGTGAGGATGGAGCAGGAAGCTCCACCTGCCCTGAAGATGGGTTTGGGGCCTGGGAGCTGCTAGCCTCGCCTGGTGATGGCTGACTGGTCGATAAAAGTGCCTTGGCGACCATATCTGCTAGTGAATGTGCAATTGTTTTCTGCACATCTACTTCTTCTTCCTCCTGTGAAACCGTAGGAACGGCAACTTGCTTACCCTTATCATGATTACCCTCTTAATCCTCTATCAATGCATCCACATATGTCTCCTCATCTTCTGAATCCCCTTCATCGGACTCCTCAGTCTCTCCAGAATCCTCCTCATAAGGAATGTCAATGTGTGCAGGAGGGGCTTCAGCCTTTGAGGTCCCAACACTCTGTGCCTCGGGAGCTGCTATCAGGTTTGTGAAATCAAAGTCCATCCCTAAATGGATGTTCCAGCTCCCTTCTCACCCTCCTTTTGGAGGAATGATGTCAAGTCAAATTCCAGATTCTGTATCTTCTACAGCTTAGATTTCAATGCATCAACATCCTTACGGAGATGAGGCATACATCCAACCTCACCCCGTTCGACTTTCTCAAGACGCACTTCAAAGTGCTTTAGGCGATCCTCATAAGTTTTATGCTTCTGTTGAAGAATAGTCACTAAGGATTGGATGGGGAGCAATGCTTGTCGAATGAGGTTTAGGATTTCTTTTATCAGTCGGTCCACCTTAGCATTGGCATGCTGAGATAGTAGACATAGCTTGGAAAGAGATGGTAATGGGACCTAGGGTTGTAGAGTGGTGTGATGTGGTGTAGCTGTGGAGGTAGCTGGGACCTGAGGGGTGACAGGCAATTGGGCCTCAGAAATTGCTGAGTCTGCTCGAGGAGGGACTTGAATCTCAATTGGAGTCGTAGTTTCCTTTGGTGTTACGTCACTGATGCGCATAATACAAATGTTCTTGAGAGCTTTCTCCAGTTTGTCATGCTTTGGCATAGGAGGCACATTCACAACATTGTACAGAGTTGTGATCAAGAAAGGGAATGGGAGTGATGTGTGTTTCTGGTTAGCTAGGATACTCAGTTCCCAGAAGATGATTTCTCCCACATCAACCTTAATGCATGCCATAATGCACGCAATGAGGAGTGCCTTCTTAATGTTGATGTCAGTTTCATTCCTAGATGGCATCAGACGGGATGTGACAAAGCTAAGCCAATAGCGACCCTCCCATGTGAGATCATCCTTGTAGATCTTGTGCTTAGGGTCAATTCAGGTGAGTGTCCCCTTTGCTATCACAGAAGCAATCCAGGCACGCTCGTTGTGCTTGTTAGCTACTTTAGCTTCATATTCAGCTCTGCCGGGACACCAATCCTCGAATTACAGGTCATTGATGGTGCCCTTATCACATAGCACTTGGACCCCTCCAACAAGAACCAACTCTGCAAAGACCCTATTTCTCTTTTGCTCAGCCTTCCTCGATGCCCCATACGAAGCATAGAATTCCCATACAATCATCTCATTGTATTCATCAGGGACCTCAGTGAAGAATTCTCATTTCCTCTACTTGATGTTCTCAATTATATGAGGGTAGTGCTCCTTCAACCATTCAAGCTCAACTGTTTTTCCTCGAGGATCTTGCGCTTTGAGAGCCCTTCTTTATATAGACTCATGGAGCATGTGATTCCAAATCGGAGATTAAGATCCTTCCCTTTTTTCCTTCGTGCTTCAGCCTGTAAGTCAAATGATGGAAAGATATCCATTTGTGAGCCTCACATAGTCTGGAGTCACCCCGTTAGTGATGTAAGTATCACTAATCTCCAAGAAATTCAAAATATGTTGTTGTGGATCCTCACGCGGAAGACCCATAAATTACCCATTCGCATGAAGTAGCTGGATCATGCTCTGTTTCAGCTCAAAGTGCCCAATGATTCTGGGCTTCACGATGCTGGAGGTGACATTAGCAATTTTGGGCATCGCCACCTCCTGAACAGCCATGTGTTGCTCCTCTGCCATGTTCACAAGAAATTGAACGAGTGCCTGGAGATTATTTGTATCCTTTACTCCCTCAATCTCCTAGGAAATGTTCTCTCAGGTTCAGGGTCAAAACCGTTGAGTCTGTCCTGGCTTATAACCCTACGCATTCAATCAAAGTTCTGAGATTAGAGCAACAATTAAGTAATGTTATACTAGACGAAATAAAGAGTTAAAGCAAAAACTAGAAAGTAGACAACATTCAAGTTCCCGACAACTGCGCCAAAAATTTATTGCTCCCAGTATCTGTGGTCGTACAAGTAATAAAATGATAAGTTGAGTGTCTAACCCACAGAGACTTGTATCAACTACCCACTAAATTTACCAAAAATGTTATTTAGTCAAGCCAAAATCAAGTTCAAGAATGTGATTATACTAAACTATAAGTAGTAACTAAATTATCAAGTAGCGAAATGGTTGTTATGTATTCAGTAGAGACAAATATTCCAAGGATGTGATCGATTCACCAATCCTATTGTGTTCTAATTAACTCTCCCTTTCATACAATTCACTCATGGTTGTTAATTAATCGCTAATTTCTCTCATAGCCTTTTTCCGAAGTACTACTCGCCTATTCAAAGTAGATTAACGCATATATTCCTATGAAATCAATCTATTAAGAACGCATTAAGATTACGATATTTAATTAAGCACGGTGACTAGGTATATTCCTATCCTAACCAAAAATCCCCTCCCCCCTTCCCCCCCTTCCCCAAGGGTTAAGATCGTGCTCTCTTCAATTCATCTCTAATCTAAACACGGATTTTTGGTTACATAGGATAGGAATATAATTAGTAGGTATGTGATCACATAGTTGTCGCTAATTCTGAGCCCCTTTTTCAGTTTTTCTCGGCACTATGACCCTATTCATGACATTTGGGACTACCTGCACTCTAACACACACGTCAAATTGCTCAACCTAAACTACGAAAAATAAAATAAATAATAATATAAAAGAAACTACAAAAGAGTGTTACCACATATGGGTTTCCTCCCAAGAAGCGCTTGATTTAATGTCGCGACACGATGAAGTTGGGCCCTTTTGGGCCTACTCAGTGGTGGGGGATGGACCATCCTTGAGAGCAAATTTCTCTACCAAGTGCTTGTCTCCTGTTGTGCCCAGGTAATGCTTAACCTGCTGACCATTCACTTTGAAATTTCGAAATCCGTCCTCCTACTCTAATTCAATAGCTCCGAAAGGGGACACATTCACAATTTTGAACGGGCCAGACCATTTGAATTTGAGTTTGCCCAGAAATAACTTGAGTCTCGAGTTGAAGAGCAAGACCAAGTCACCAGATTTGAACTCCCGCTTCAGGATCTTCTTGTCATGAACAAACCACATTCTTTCTTTATACATGGTTGCACTCTCATAGGCATGGAAACAGAATTCTTCTATCTCGTTGAGTTGTGTCATTCTCATATTAGTAGCCTCGGCCCAGTCAAGGTTCAACTTTTTCAAAGCCCACATGGCTTTGTGTTCAAGCTCCACGGCCAAATGGCACGCCTTACCAAAGACTAACTGGTACGGTGAAGTTTCAATTGGAGTTTTGAATGTTGTCCGATATGCCCACAACGCATCATCTAGCTTTCTTGACCAGTCGGTCCTGTTTGTATTGACAATTTTGGCTAGAATGTTCTTAATCTCCCTTTTGGAGACTTCAACTTGACCACTCGACTGAGGATGATAAGGTGTGTCCACCTTGTGCTTGACGCCATACTTTTCTAGTAGCCCGGTTAATGCCTTGTTGCAGAAATGAGATCCACCATTGCTAAGGATGGCCCTGGGAGTACCAAACCGTGTGAATATGCTTTTCCTTAAACATAGGGTCACACTCCTCGACTAATTGTTGGGTAAGGCAATTGCCTCGACCCACTTGGATACATAGTCCACTGCCACTAGGATGTATTTCATGCCATAAGAACTCACAAAGGGACCCATAAAGTCGATCCCCCACACATCGAAAATTTCAACCTCCATTACAAAATTCATAGGCATCTCATGCCTTTTAGAAATTGATCCTTTCCTTTGACATTGATCACAAGCTTTGACCATTTGATTCGCCGCATGGTAGATCGATAGCCAATAGTAGCCACAATCCGGTTTCATTCATGATGACCCGCAACCGGTGAGTCATGGAATGCCTTGAGAATTGGCATAACCTCATCTTCCGGAACACACCGCCGAATGATGTTGTCGGTGCAAATACCAAACAAGAAGGTCTCCTCCCAATAGTATTGCCTACACTTCCGCAAGAACTTTTTCTTTTGATAAGTTTCCAATCCATCGGGAATAAGGTCACTAACCAAGTAGTTAGGAATATCGGCATACCAAGGAGCGGATGTGTAAAACAATGCCAATATGTTCTCATCTAGTAAAGCATCATTGATTTCAAAGTTCTCCTTTGGCCTTCCTTCTTCTTCAAGCCTAGACAGGTGATCCGCAACTTGATATTTTGTTCCTTTTTTATCCTTGACCTCAAAGTCGAATTATTGCAATAAAAGGACCCACCGATCAATCTTGGCTTGGCATCCTTCTTCTACATGAGGTAGCGAAGAGCAGCATGATCAGTGTAGACTATCACCTTGGATCCCAACAAATAGGCTCAAAATTTCTCAAAGGCGTAGACAATGGCAAGAAGTTCTTTCTAAGTCACACTATAATTCATTTGAGCACCATTGAGTGTCTTGCTTGCGTAGTAGATAGGATGAAGGACTTTGTTATGCCTTTTACCAAGCACAGCTCTAATAGCTACACCACAGGCGTCACACATGAGTTCAAATAGAAGGGACAAATCCGTGTGACAATAGTAGGTGTCGTGGTGAGCTTCTCTTTCAATTCCTCAAATGCCTTGAGACACTTCTCATCAAATGCAAACTTGGCATCTTTTTCTAGGAGCTTGCACATGGGGTTTGCAATTTTGAAGAAGTCCTTGATAAAACTCTTATAGAAGCCGGCATGCCCAAAAAACTTCGGACACTTTTCACTGAAGTTGGTGGAGGAAGCTTGGAAATGATTTTAACCTTGGCTCGGTCAACCTCTACGCCTCGTTTAGAAATTTTGTGGCCCAAGACAATGCCCTCATCCACCATGAAGTGGAACTTCTCCCAGTTTAGCACAAGGTTTGTCTCCTCACACCTTTTTAGCACTTGTCTAAGGTTGTCAAGACAATGCTCAAAGGAATCACCCACGACCGAGAAGTCATCCATAAACACTTCTAAGAAATCTTCCACCATGTCTGAGAAAATAGATATCATGCATCGTTGGAAGGTAGCCGGAGCATTGATAGCCCAAATGGAATCTGTCTAAAAGCAAAGGTCCCATATGGGCATGTGAAAGTTATTTTCTCTTGATCTTCCAATGTAATGTTGATTTGGTTATAGCCGGAGTATCCATCCAAGAAGCAATAGAACGACCTTTCCGCTAGCCGATCAAGCATTTGATCAATAAAAGGCATAGGGAAATGGTCTTTGCAGATGGCACTATTAAGCTTCTGGTAGTCCATACACACTCTCCATCCGGTTACAGCCCTTGTTGGGATGAGCTCGTTCTTCTCATTGTGGATCACAGTCATGCCTCCCTTCTTCTTCACACATTGCACTGGGCTCACCCAAGAACTATCTTCAATGGGGTAGACTACCCCGACATCCAACCACTTGATAATATCCTTATTTACCACCTCTTGCATAGATGGGTTCAATCTCCTTTGGTGCTCCATACTAGGCTTGCTTCCTTGCTCCAATTGGATTTTGTGCTCACAGATTCGGCGGGAATTCCTCGGATGCCTGCTATTGTCCACCCAATGGCTTGCCGGTGTTCCCTCAAGACATTCAATAAGTGACCTACATGCACATCATTCAACAAAGAAGAAACTATTACAGGTAAAGTATCATTGGAGACAAGAAATTTATACTTCAAATGTGGTGGAAGTGGTTTGAGTTCAATTTGTGGCGGCTCAATAATTGACGGCTTTGCGGGGGGAGTGGCTCTGTTCTCCAAGTCAAGAGCGAGCTTCTTTGGCGCATAAGTGTAGGACCCACGTCTTTCTAGTGCATTCACAGCTTCCATGTATCCCTCCATGTCTTCACTATCAAAATTCACCAATATTGCCGCCAAGGCCTCACCTAGGCATTCTTCTTCCATCTTCATCTCACTTGAATCCTCTACCTCATCAACAACATCAGTGACTATATTCCTTCATATGCGTGTGGCAACTTCATACCTTTACTTGCTTGAAAGGTGACCTCTTCATCATTAACTTGGAACTTGATTTATTTCGTTCTGAATCCATCAGTGCTCTTCCAGTAGCAAGTAATGGCCTCCCCAATAATATAGGAATTTATTTATCAACGGCACAGTCAAGGATCACAAAGTCGGTCGGGAGGAGGAACTTTCCCACTTTCACTAGGACATCATCAAAAATTCCCACGGATCTCTTAATTGAGAGATCGGCCATATGCAATCTCATGCTTGTAGGTCTTGGCAAGCTTAACCTCACTTGCTTGTAAATAGCAAGAGGCATCAAGTTAATGATAGCCTCATTGTCACAAATCGCCCTTGCAAAATCTCACAAACCAATAGTGCATGGGATGGTTAATGCCCCTGGATCTTATTTCTTCTCGGCGGTTGTTGTTGCAATAATGGAACTAACCCGGTGAGTCACACTCACCACTTCATTTTTGGTGGATCTTTTCTTAGTTATCAAGTGTCACGCCCCCTTTTTCCTCTCCTTTCGGATCAGTCAGGGTTTTTGACATTATTGGGACAACTCATTTTCTTTTGGGATAAGGGATGTGGAGGACTTGAAGAGTCGCCACCTAACGAATTACGGTGCGTTAGGAAACCTATTAAGGATTACTTATAACACAAGTTGAATAACCAGAGATTGGGTAAGGGCTTGAAATTACTTCAAGGGGAAGGTGTTAGGTACCCCTCAAAGTCCACAATTGTGGTTCCCGGCCAAACGAACTTTGTGAATTAAACAAGTAGCATATACGCAGTCACAACATGTATACAAATAAAGTTTTGAAGAGATTCATAGTCTAAGCACACATATATGTTAAAATCTTTAAAAGATTCGTAGTCTAAGCACACATATGTAAAGGATAGGGGGAGTCCTAAGTTATTTATCCTATAGGATCACATCAATGCAATGCCCGGTAATCACCCTCACTGAGGGGCTACACGTGGCATTAGCGCACCGGTCATCATATCCTTTATACCCTTTATCCCACCCCTTAGAGGTTATTAAGCGAGTTTTTATTTAACGTTCTCTATGTGTGCTATTACCCGTCCCTTCCCTGTGGTCTTGGAGGAATTTAAGACCTCTAGATATATGCAGTTCTAGAAAAAAACCTAAGGTTTTTAAAAGGATAAAATTCTAGGCGACATGCAAGAACAAATAGAACTCAACAAATAAATACAGGAAAAAGCAGTTAAGAGGCCCAGATTTACCTCCGTAGATAATGCACATAAGCACCACATCTCAAACACAAACAAGAGGCAGTTTTATCAGACAGGATCCTAAACAGGATATCTAAGTGAGTTTCAATGCACAAAAAATATACAACTTCGTTTTATAAACTCAGCAGCAGGGCCTTAATCAGTTTGCCTACTGATTTTAAACATGTGAGTCTTTTAGCACTAAACACAATCAAAAAGAACAGTTTTCCAGTTTTATAGAAATTAAACACCTAAGGCTTGCCTAGGCGTGGAATTGTGCAATTAACAGTTGTCAGAATCATTAAACGGTTCAGAAGTTGTTTTACCTAAAGGCATGTTGTTCTAGGTGATACGAATTTGAGAATAGAGAGATTGTTACCAGTTTTTATGAAAAGCAGACATGATAATTATACATGAGACTGTTTTATACCTTTCATGAACCAGTAGTTAAACTAGGCGTCTTAAACAATTGCGAACAGAATCCTAAAGCATGGTATCTAATATGCACATACAAATGGTTGAATTGTTAAGACATAATCTAGAAATGCACAGAATTCCTAAGGATGATTTCTAAATGCACATGAGAGTTACAGAATCGCCAAAGCATGATTTCTGAGTGCATACATGAGCAACAATTTTTATGTTTATTACCCTAGGAGCAGGATCTCAAAGCGGTAAACAAGAACATGGATTAATGCTAAAACAGTAGGCATGAAATCTCAGGGACATGATATCTAGTGCATGTTTGGCGTGATTTGGATGAATATATTAGTCTTGAAACATGGATTCTAATGCAGATAGAAATAATATAAATCCTAAAACATGATTTCTACCCAACGACATTAACAGAACTATGTTGCTACCCTCCCTATTTCACTAGCCATCCCCAATATTTGTTTACAATAATTATTATAGACCAGCAGCTGAATAAATTACATTAATAGATAAAAAGAGAAGAAGTTAAGCTATAGGGAGCCTGAAGCAGGCCCAAATGTACCAAACTTTCCATAGCCTCAAATGCCAAAGTCATAGCCAGTCTCATGTCCGGGTGTGTCAGAGTTTCCTAAGGACCTCAAGGATCCCGGGCAGTGCTCACACCCAGATTTCATAACAGGAACTGAGTAAGTGCAGTGTGGAAGAGCCAGCCCCAGTGTGTTAGAGTTCAGAGGGATCTCACAGGGATCCCAAGGTAGTCACACACTGGAGGGGCAGAACCTAGGGACTTAAGAGTAGAGTGAGAGTGCTTGACATAGTTTTGAAAAGGTTTTGGTATGAAAACAGTATTGAAAAAGACTCATTGAAATAAAGAAGTCTTATAAAATAGGAATTGCTTAGTAGTAAAATAAGTTAAGTAAGAACAGTATACAATTGAGGAATCAAACAGAACAATAGAAGGAACTCAAAGAAAACAGAATCAACAACATGATCCACCCAGGGGTATTGGGAATTGGGGACATAAAGTGAACCCAAAGTGAACACATAACAAACATAAGCACAGAAGTCTCTTAGGAGTTCATGGAATTAGGGGATAGCTAATAGCACGGATGTGTGAATTTCAGAACTGACAATTGAGACATAGTTACATTAAATAGAATTAAGCATAGAATCAGACAACCTAGGGTAACAAATTGCTTTGCAAAGAAAGGTTCATACCAGAAACCAGACAAACATAAATAGAGCAGAGTCAGGCTGGGACATTCTATAAAGGGAATAACAAGTTCATAAACATGTTGATCCTAAGTTGATTTAGGACAGAATTAATATGCTAAGTGAAAACATGCCAACCACATATTGAAAAGCTTCAAAATATCATAGAACAACAATCAGTAAACTACAGCAGTAAGAAAACACATTGAGTTTGGAACTTGGATTTAAATCAGAACATACCAGTTAAGCAGAGTAGATACTAAGTGTAGAGCAGTAGTGTCCAATAACTAGCCTTGGCTTACAGTCAGCTACTTCAGTAATAATAGCAAGTAACAAGAGAGAGAGAAGAAAAGCTTTAAGTGTGAGAGAGAGTTGTGAACTAATGTTCGTGTGTTAATGAGAAGAAGACTGTGTATATATATAGCAGTTTAGAAGCTAGGTAAATAAGACAAGAATCAATTGTTCAGCAATTATAGAACTTAGAATCAGTTAAGAACAAAATCAGTCCAAGTCTCCCCTTAATTAAGGGAGTGACTTACCAACGGTAAAAGACAGAAAGCAAGCTTAAGGAAAGAAATCACATAGCCGGAGTATAACAATTAAGGAAAGAATTCAAACACTGTAGGTATAGAACAAATAATTAGGGATAGATTCATAAAGTTCTAATTAAGGAACTAACAGTAAGAATCAATTAATAGTGTAGTCAATCACATAATAAGGAAAGAAAATAATTTAAAGGTTGTAAAAACAGGAAAAGTAGTCAGAAATCAGTAAAGGGTATCAACACAGGAAATAAGGGATTCAAAGAATCGAAAAATAGTACTAATATTAAGGGAAACATTATAGACTTCCATGAATAACAAGTGAACAGAGTATAACCAGAAGAGACAAATGAGAAACACTAATAAGACATTATTAGGGCAAAAATCATAAAGTATTCTAATTAATCGAATCATATTAATGAGAATCAAACATACAGACAAATCGAATGAACAAACAGTAAAAGACGAACTCAGAATCCCAGACTAAAGTAAAAAATTAGGGGTTTTCAACATAACTAGTTAGGTTAAGAGAGAACATAATAAAAATCGTTTAGACACGACAAGAATCATAGAATAACACTTAAAATCAGCGAAAATCGTTTTGGAGAAAAGGTTTCAGAAACCCTAGTTATGAAGATGAAGAGACGTTTCAAAAATCATAAGGGTTTTCATAGAAAACAAGTAAAATAGTTCAAAAAACCTCAGATCTGTTACAGATCTAAGAGGTACACGTACAGGAGAAGAGATTAATTCTAGAAAATAACCCAGAAATAGAGAGACCGGCTTAGAAACTCATAGGTTTAGCCGGAAAATAGAACGATCTTACTCAATTGAGCCATGGTGGCCTGAGAATGGTGAGAACAGGCCCAGGGGTGAGTGAACGGCCACTGATCCCTTGAGGACCGCAAAGACAGCATGAGTCTCGGCCATGGGGGAGCCGTTAAGGCTGGGAGTGGTGGTGAACCACCATAGTTGACGGCGAGCAAGCGACAGCGGGTGGAAGCCATGGTTAGGGCAGAGGGAGCTTGAGAGAGAAGGTGAGGGGTGTGACGGCGGAGAGGATGAGAGAAATAAGGGGTTTTGGGGGGTAGTGGTTAGGTTAATTAAGGTAAGATTAAATCCGGACCGTTGATCAAAATTGATCAACATCCAGGATCTAACCAGCATTGGGTCGGATAGGATTTAGGGATTGGGCTTAGGTATTTGGGCTGGTCTAATTAAGGTTTTGGGCTGGTTTAGTAAGGGGTTGGTTGATTAATTTAGGCTAAAATTGAAATAGAAATGGGCTATTTGTTAAATACCAAGATAATTTAATTAAAAGAATTTTATAAAATAATTAGTAATTATAAAAATAAATTCTATGCATCGAAATAATTTTAAAATGATTATTTGGTATTTAAAAATATAAAGGACTAATTTCTGGTGAAAAATAGTATAAAATTATATGTGTGGGCTATAATTGCAAAGTTATTGCAATTATAGCCAAAAGGTGCCAATTTGGCTATTTATGGGATAATTTGATCTTAATAGGACCATAAACAATAAATCAAATCAAGAAATATTTTGAAAATCATTTGTGATTCAATTTTGTAATTATTTATTGAAAATAAAATGCTAGACAAATTAATAAAAATGTGGAAAAATTATGGAAAAATACCAATTGCTATTAATGCATGATTTTGAAGATATATGTGCAATTTTAAAATATTTTGGGAAAAATTGGGTATCAACATCAAGTCCTTTAAGTATTTAGCAAATCCTGACATCTCTTGGAAGGCTTCCAAGAATGGAATGTTCACCGACAATTGCTTTAGAATGTCATAAAACTTCTCGAACTTGCTATCATCCACCCTGCTAACAAGCCTTTGAGGAAATGGAGGAATAGGTCGAGGAATTGGTGCTAGAGCTTTTGGGGCCTCTTTCACCTTTTACTTTACCTCATCATGGTTTGCTTCTTGGACTTTCACCTCTTTGGGGAGCTTTTCAACTTCAACAACAATTGGCACTTCGACTTGTGCCTCAACCTCTTTCTCATTGTCATCTACTTCAACCACTTAGTCATTTTCTCCTTGAAGTACCTTCCCGCTTTGCGTGGTGATTTCCATGCAATGAGAAGTTGGACCACTCCCATTACCTTTAATATTGACAATTTTTTCACTTGGGAGTGTGCCCTTTTGCTTTGGATTTTGTTCTCTCGACAAGTCTCGCATTTTCATTTCAAGGTTTTGTATGCAAGCGGTATGTTACCCCACAAGTTCGGCCATGTTTTTCATTGTACTGTCGCCTCTCTCTTGATTTTACAAAATTCTTTCAAGCATCCCCTCCAACTTAGATTCACTTGAAGAACCTTCCTTATAATGCGAGGAGTTAGAATATTTCCCCTTTGGTGGAACATAGGGGTTTGAACTCTGGTTGTCCTAGTTGTTGTTGTTGTTGCTCCAAGCTCCTTGACTTGACCCACCTTGATCATTTCGCCAATTTTGATGACCTTTCCCTTGAGGGTTTGGCCTCCATTGAATTTGTTGGTGATAACCACCTTGAGAATTATGGACATAGTTTGCTTCCTCGAACTCTTGATTCCCCATGGGTTGCATGTCCTCAACAACATTTACCTTCTTTGTCTGGCTTTTTGTGAACATCTTGGTTAGCACATTAATGTTTGTGGCAAGCCCAGCAATCAATTGGTCTCTCTCTTGGTTTTCTTTGATCATGTTGGTTAGAGAGGGAGTAATGTATGCAATTCCACCAGTGGTGTCTTCAGAGTGCCAGGCTTGGTTGTGCTCGGCTATTTTGTCTAGAACCTGTGTAATCCTAGGGATTGTTTTGTCCATGAAAGATCTATCTGCCGCATTTTTAGCTATGGATTGGCTCACTGGATCCAAACCCATGTAAAATTACTCCAACAAAATTGTATCCGGAAAGCCCTGATTTGGTGACCTCACTAAGTATAACTTGAAATGGTCCCATGCCTCATGTAAGTGTTCTCCTGGCAATTGTTTGAAGAAGAAGATTTTATCTCTGAGTTCGGATTTCTTGCTCTGTGGGAACCACTTGGCTAAGAAATCACGGACGAGCTCAGGCCAAGAGTGTACAGAATGAGGAGGTAGATTTTGAATCCATTTTCTTGCCTCTCCACTCAATGAATACTTGAATACCCGCAGTCGCAGGGCATCATCTGTCACATTGTTCTGTTTATGCATTGCACACACACCCAAGAAGTTTCTAAGATGCTGCATTGGATCATCATCTGTAGAGTTTCTGAATAGTCCTTCCGCCTTGAGCATTAGAATTAGCCCATGTTCTACCTTGAATGTAGAAGCGTCAACTCGTGGAGGGACAATGGCGTTGGTATCCTCAATATATTCCTCAATATCCGCAAAGGGATTCTCTTCTTCCTCATAATCGGCCATGCTTACCTAGAACACCAAGCAAAGTGTGATGGAATATAAAAAGATGTAAAGTAAGGTGCACACTAGTTAGTAATTTCAAAACTGTATTCCCCGACAATGGCGCCAAAACTTTGATACGCTCAAATTACACCTTAATAAATAGTGTAAAGAGGTCGATGTCAAATATAATAACCCAACTAGGTTGGGGTCGAATCTCACAGGGAATAGGTGTGAAAAGATTACTTTAGTAGTGTGGAACTTAACTTAAATCGTAATTCTATTCCGTTAGCTAAAAAGGATGTTGTAATTGAGTGAAATGAAGACAAGTATAATGTTGTAAGATTGTAATTAATTTGATTAATGAAACCAACGTTGTGTTCCCTTCAATGAAATGTAATGCTATCGGTGTTAATATGATATATTTCTAATGGAAGGTCCTTTGATAGGCAAATGATTTCTAAATGACTATCCAATATTTTCCAATAGTTGGGTATTATTTTCTCTTTATGATATTTTCAAATAAAAAAGAGTTGCAATTAAGAACACTCAATTTATGCCAAATAAAACCCACTTATTCCTAAGCGATTCTATTAAACAAGGTTTAACGCCTTGAGTTTTTGATATTCACTTCTACCAAACCCTTACCCACTTTTCCAAGTAAAGAAAGAGTAAAATGGCATTTGTTAATGTTTGCAATTACCAACAATAAATGAAGAATGAGAAATGAATAAATATCAACCAACCATTATATATATATATATTCAATGGTAAACACCTATTAATATTACACCCATTTAGGGTCCACAACCTTAGTATTTAAACTAGCCATTCATACTAAAATACGAAAATAAAACAATATTTAAAGTCATAATGCTTACAAAAGTGCAAGAATCTTTCTTCTAAAGCTTCCAAAAGAATGAATATTCAATGCCTTGGATTGTAGTCTCTTTTTCAGACAAGATGACCCACAAAAACCCTAATAAATCTATTTATAGTGGCATAAAAGTCGGAGCCAAAATTGGTCAAAATTTCCCCTGCAAACGACTTATGCGATTGCATATCCATCGCAAATCAAGTATGCGGTCCGCATAATCTCCCTAACCATCGCAGACTTGTAGGTCAGCAGTTTCAGGATTCCATCGCATATCAGTTATGCGGTTCGCATATCTGCTATGTGACCGCATTGTCCCATCGCAATCTTGTTGAGAGGCTTCTTCTACTGGAATTATGCGGTCATTATGCGGCTCGCAAAAGTGTTATGTGACCGCATATTCTTCTCTTGGGTTGGCCAAATAGTCTGCTCCAATTTGCGATTGCCTATTGAATTATGCGGTCCGCATGTGAATCATGCGGTCGCATATCTGCAGCATTTCATCCTTTTGTGACTTTTTAACTTCTTTTCCATGTTTTTGGGTCTTCACGCTCATGCATTACAAAACAATCAAACTTCATAAGAATTAGCTAACAAATGCATTAAAATCGAGCTCAAATCTAAGTAATTGGTATTAAATGTGCCGAAATTCTACGGCACATCACTTCCCATAGAAGGCTAACTGAGAGCATCGGCTACAACATCTGCTTTCCCCGGATGATAGAGGATATCAACATCATAATCTTTAAGTAATTCGAGCAACCTTCTCTGACGTAGATTCAATTCTTTTCTTGAAGATGTACTGGAGACTCTTGTGATCTATAAAAATGTCAACATGCACCCCATACAAATAATGGCGTGTCATGACCCAAAACCTAACATGTCGTGATGGCGCATATCGGTGGTACTAGGCAAGCTCACCTTCCCAAAAACACTTCCAAATTAAATACAAAAGTAAAGTAAAGCTTTCCATATCATGAATTTTTCATAAAATCAAAGTTAAACTCAAATTAGAAACTAAGTGTGGAAAACAAGCCCCAACTATCGGGGTGTCACCATGTCATGAGCGTCTAAGTATTAAAACTATTACAGCCAATGTCTCAATATCAGTAAAAAATGGAAAGAAATTTAGAAGGGGTAACAAGGTCCTGCGGACGCTGGCAGCTACCTTGCAGTCTCTGAAATTCAAACAGGCATGGACTCAACGGTATCCGTGCTCAGACATACATGGATCTTCACATATAGTGCAAGGTGTAGTATGAGTACAACCGACTTAGCAAGTAATAGCAATAAATAAAGAATTGAGAAGTAGAGACGAGCTATACAGAACAATTTAGTTGATAATTTTCACAATTAAGAGTAAACATGAGTAAAAGATCAGTTGCATAATTTACCAATTCCATTAAGACAAATATCAGCTAAATGCAGCAACAATGTGAAATAAACAAAACCTCACAGGTATTATTACTCGAACCCTCAATAACTCGACACTCGACTCTCAGCCCTCAATGCACACGCTCAATAGGTACCTGCACTCACTGGGGTGTTCAGACTCCGGAAGGGCTCCTACAGCCCAAGCGCTATAATCGGCACGGACAACTCACGTGCTATAATATCATATCAAGGCCCGCACAGACAACTCACGTGCCACCATATCACATCATAATATGCACGGACAACTCATGTGCTAAGGTACAATACCTCACAACAGGCCCTCGGCCTCACTCATTCATGGACCTCTCTAGTCTCACAACTCTCAATAAAGAAAGGGAAAAACAGCCCAAATCAAAGTATTACAGTGTATCAGCAGGGAGATAACAGAGACCGAGGTAAACATGTACAAGAATCACTATGATTGAGTATAACTACCATGAGCAAGTATATATCCTAAGCATGATTTCTAACATGAACGGCTGTCAAATTCCTAGCAGATAGGAATGCACATAAATTCAAATAAAGGTTATTAGACTCCATAGTCTCGCAGGATGGACCAGGTCTTAATCCCTAATGGCGTACATGTATTGGTAAAAAATAGCTTTACACGTAGCCAGAATCTGCATGACTCATCCAACTATGTGGACCAAAGAAAACAGCACATGTGGAGGTAAAAAAACACGGAGGCACGGGATAAAAAAGGATACGGTTAGTATACTCTTTGATATAATAGCCACGAGAAAGAGACATGGTTGAAATGAATCTAGACAAAGCAACGGGCAGGTACAAGATTAACTCAACAGGCACGGAATTGATTTATCAACCACGAGTATATCAGCCACAGGAAACCTAATGAAGAAGAAGAGACACGGTCATGATGAATCTGGACACAATAATGGGCAGATTCGAGGATCAACAGTTAATGTCATATACGTTATGTAACTCCTAAAATAACAGTTACGATTCACCATTGTAACGCCTCATTAATGTAATAATTAGTCATTACTGAGCCATCATTACTAGAATCCAAACGTTGTACTAGGAGAATCTCCCTATAAAAGGGAAGAAATGTAACAAACAAAACATCTGAATTCTCGAATACAAACTATTTTACTTCTCGCATATTGCTATCAATCTATTGTTCCTTTACTTATTATTTCATTCTCTTTTCGATTATCAGTAACCCGAGTTTATCCTAAAATAGATTTGGTCAAAGGATCTTATTCTTTGGTTAAACAAATTGGTTCCGTTACCGGGAATTTGATAATCGTCGTTTTCTCTACCAACTGATATCCTTAAAATCATGTCGAATTCCAACAACAATAACAACGTCAACAACATTGACGATAACAACCAGCAAAGAAATGGAACCACAGTTCCAACTCCTCCTCGAGGAACTCCACGTGCTTTGAGAGAACCATCTCCTGAAAGAGCTAACAATCGTAACAATAACGAACAACCAGTGGAGCCAGATCAAATAAGGCAAATGATTGTCGAATACGTGGGGCGGGATTTGCAGGAGTTTGCAAGAGGATTACCACAAGTACCTCCAGTACCACCAACATTGCCTCCGAATAATACAATTGTAGTAGAGGATCTGCAAGCGGGGTTAACAAATTTAACCAGGGATGAAACTCTCAATACACCTCTTGAAACACGACCAGGTACGACTAATATTTTGGAATTACAAAATTTATTATTAACCATGCAGAAGCAAATGAAAGAACAAAACGATCGCATCGAGAAAATCCCTGATATTCCACCTATTATCAAAGGAATCGATGTGGATAGGTATTCTCATCAACCTTGGAAGCCAAGTGCAGCTCTGTTACCTATACCCAAGAAGTTTAGAATGCCTGATGTTCCCAAATACGATGGAACAACCGACCCACGTGATCACGTGACTACTTTCACCACTGGAGTAAAAGGC